>CM060834.1:35457500-35672500 GCA_030762175.1 Metallyticus violacea | reverse complement strand
ATACTATTATTACTTTTGAATCCCAGTCGTCATTAACAGCCTTATGGAATATTCAAGGCACCAGACTTCAGCTACTAACCCAATGCTAAGTAAACTCTTAAAAAATTACAAGTAGTGGCGGTGGCAATCAAAAGGGCCATACACATACATACATACCTACTTATGTACATACATAAATACAAATTTACGTGCCTACATACAAATATACAAATACTTCCATATATTTAATTTTTCTAATAATAATTTAAATACAAATACATAGACAAGAATGGAACTCTTTAGCTCCCCTTCCCTTTACAAACACCCCCTCTTCATCTCCCTCTCTTCATTATGGCCAATTTACCTTCTTTGTCGGGTCTTCTCTAGAAATATTCCCAAATTGAGTATCTCGAATGCAGCAACACTTCCCGGCAAATGTTAAAATTTCTATTGGAATTGAGAAATTGCGGCGATAAATGCTCATTTCTCCAAAGCTCTGTTTCCCTGCATTCTGTCAAAATATGCCTCCAGGTATCGGCTTCTGAGCACAATAGACAAATTCTTTCCTGGAAAACATTAACTGTTCTATTTCCTTTCCAAGCCCCTAATCTGAGCCATGCGAAACCACTTCTTTCTTCCCTGCCACAGATATCTAATTCATCTCCCTTCCTTCACACCGGTTGTATTTGAGCTTGCAGTTTAAGCGATACCTTTTCTGCGCATTGAAACAAAATATTTAGTATATCTATATCTCGCAAACGTGTGTTTACTATTTTCCAACCATTTCGTGTAATGTCCTCCCCCTTAAATAAATATACCCCTTTCCAATTTAAATAACAACAAAGAAAATACAATCTGATAATTACTAACATCTAATTATATTACAACAAAGGCATGTTTCAAATTTGAGTCACTCTCATGAGTTGCTACTACTCAACAAGTGGCCCGAAATACTTCAACATTGAGTACCGCTATCGGAACTTTTTATTTCTATTTTAAATTTGTTTCCTCCTCTTTATTTACATCCTTCAACATATATTTTTTACTTTACCTAAATAATCACCAATCTCCATGGTAATATTCATTGGTTGCATATTCAACATCTTTTCCCCACTATTTCTTTTAGTACTTTGGCCCATTTCTCTGCCATTATTTTAGTTTCTACACATTCGAGAATAGTATGCCAATAATTATCTTTCATTCTACACATTTTAAATTCATTTAAATATCTTCCCCCTCTTAAACGTTTCAAATTCACTACACCTGTTCTAGCCCCTGCAATTCCTTCCCTCACCATTCTTTCTCCTAATTCCACATATTTTTTCCTACTTCATTCTTTCTTTAACTCCCTGTAGCTTCTCAATGGCGTTTTATTATTTCTGCTACTAAACCTTTCTTGGGTTTCATTACCTTCAATGTTTAGTTTAGTTTCTTTACAAAAATTCCTATTTTTAATTTCTTATTTCTCCAAGTAATCCCCAAGCTTGTTTTGTCCATCGCATCTTCAATTCTTTCAAAATGCCTACCATTATTTTTCCTTTATTGACTACTTTTCTAATTCTGTTTGTGCACCCTCTGGGTGAAGCTTTAGGCTGTATCAGAATTTTTTTACAAAAATTCCTGTTTATCAAGTCCACATTTAATCAACTCTCATCAATACTCCTATTTTCTTCTTCACACAACGCCTTAGCTTCGACTGTTGCGGGGAATATTCGCTCCAGCCACTTTATGTGCATTCCTGAAATTTGTGTCTGCAAGCATTTATAGCTTTCAAAGCTATCCTTCCTTTTATTAATACTTTTTCCCCAGTCCAACCGCTATTGCTATTGAGTCTGATACCTAAGTAGTCAAATTTATTGCCCATTTATTAACCGTTTCAATGTATATCTATAATTCATTTATAAGTTAACACACGTTTCTAATTATTTTAGTTGTGTTACGTTCTGGTTTTAATTAATACTCATTAAAACAATAATCACAAAAGTGACACTTCAATCAAATTGCTAATTGTAACAGGTGCCTTAATATTTCAAAATATGTTCTTTTTCTACTTTTTTTTGTTTACTTTGTAGTATTTTTATATTTTTCTGTTGGCTTACGTACAATTTGTTAAAGCCATGCTTTCGTCATTTAATTAATACATTTACAATTAAAGAAGACTGTATAGAATTTGCCTATTAGGTTACTGTAGACGTCATTTGCTATCAATGGATTTTTAGTAAAATTCATTTATTTTGCTAGTGTCCACTTGGTATATTTTACCATTTTCTGTGTCATTCTTATTATTTTCAGTTCCACTTTTTAGGTGCATTATTAGACTCGGCGCTTTTGTTGATATATTCAGGTGTTTATTCCATTTTGCCCCTAGCTGTGATTCTATCTGTTCTACCAATATAACTTTATTTAATTGTGCTTGTCTATCTAATTGTGTTGTTTTGTAATTTATAATTGCTTATTTCTAAGGTATTACAACTGTTAAAATATACGCTTCAGCGGAAGCACTGGTTAGCGGTTATCAGTGCCATAGCAAGGTGCTCCCGAGAAGTCTATGATACATGGTTTGGTGTTAATGGGCTTCATATGAAATAAATAAGAAAGAAGAATCATGAAAGTAAATGAGTGCGCAACAGGACACTTCTTACGAGTAGTTGTAGAAGTCAGATCTTGAGGTACGCAAACTCTGTAACTATATGATGTTTCATAAGTGCAGGTTTCATGGATTAAGAGTAAAAATGCTTTATGAGTCAAAAGAGCTTACAGTTCCAACTTTTTTGCATTAGGAATATGCGCACAGAAATTGAGTTCCACTCATTAAACATTAGGTCATTTCTACTAAAGCTGAGTTTACACACGGCATATTTTTCATAGAATATGTAAGCGGAAAGGTATACTATAATCGAAATTCTAATTTTATTTATAAAATTGATCATTGTTTTGCCGTGATCATTGTTTTGAATTAAATTTAAAAACAAAGCTTTCGCTGGCTCTACGGTGAGCATCACAGTGGATGAAAAGTGTCTGTAGAGGCAGAGGGACATGTCAGAAGTGGAAGGGGATAGAATTGGTGGGAAAGTTGTGGTGCAAACTTGTTTGTTGAATAGTAATGGGTTTCTTGTCTTGCTTATTTGAAAACCTCTGTCATTGTTTATGTTATCTGAATGCTGCTCTATTTATAATACCTCTCACCTAGTCAGATTAAAATATCCGATTGTTTTTGCATTTATTTCTGCTTTCTTTTTTAAATGCAGTTCCCATGCCTTTTTTTTTTTTTTTTTTTTTTTTTTTTGCAGTTTCTTCTGCTTTTTCCAAATTTTATTCCATGCGATTGCAAATAGCCGACATGTTATTCAAAATTGCCATGGAACAAAATTTAAAAAAATAGAAGTAATTGCTAAAACTACAACAGGATATTTTAATCTGGATAGAAAAGAGACTTAAAATAAAGCAGCATCTAGATAATATAAACAAAGGCAGAGCTTTTTCAAATAAACAAGGCACGGTATACGTTACTGGTCAAGCAACAACCTCTCAACATTTCTACCCTCTCCCACTTATAAGGGTTATACACCTCTACCTCTGTTGCCAATTTCAGTCCAATGAGTATGCTGACCGTAGAATTAGCGAAAGTTTTGGTTTTAAATTTAATTAAAACCAAAGATCACGACGAAAGAGTGATACATTTTAATAAAAACGCTGGCCATGAAAGCCTAAAGAATATTATAAGTATAAGTTCATTCACACATAAGTATTAAGGTTACTGATAACTGCTACTCAACAAAATGCTTTTCGAGGAAATGAAACATACAGAAGAAAGGCACACGTAAGTCCCTGGCAATGCTTACGGATTATCGGCGCCGGCTTTGTATCTTGATCGATAACGGCCTGAAACTTCTCTGTTGTTCCTGAAAGAAATATTGGCCCATTGTGATTCAATTGACTGTCTCCATCTTCCTCGGAGTAATCCCACTCTTCCGATACAGTTTGTAGTAGTCTCTCCAATGTCTCGTCCAATACAACTCTACACTTTGTTCATGTACATCCTCAGGCGTATCTCACCATGTGACCTTACGCACCAGTCCATCTCCTAGAATTTCCAAAGCATTTACCTTGCAGACTGTTTTAAAGCGGAATTAAAAATGCACATTTAAAAAGTTAGGACTGTGTGTTTAAATAAAAGCCTTATAAGAATTGGGTATAATTTTTTATATATTTATGTTAACAGTGTCTGATATTATAAAGGGTGTAGTTACATTTTCCTGAATGCTAACCGTTTTTGGATAGAATATATTAGCAAAAGCTAAGAAATGCTTTAAGTTTAAGCTTGAGAATTGCAAAAACAAATGACAGTTTGTTTAAAATGTGTGAAGGTGGATGCGTCCTAATCGAAGCAAAGTTTGGCTCCTTGATTGAGATGCCACCTCGTTCGCTGCCTCCATGATGACTCTGCCAGCCTTTCAAACACTACCAAAATGTGGATCCAAGACGGAGCATGGAAAATATTGGAAAATTAAGACATCATTACATGAATATATCTTGATTTAGCAACTTATTACCCCTATAAACTTCTGATCAGGCTGTAACAAATTAATGTTGAGTTTTAGATTGGCAGGTCTTCCACTTTGCACCGCCATTCTGTACTGCTTGTGATTGTCATGCAAATGTGTAGAAATTTAATGATGATTATCATCATAGGTGATTTAATTATTATTATTAGTTTCAAAGCGCGTCAGTACCAAAATTTACATATAGAATGTCCAAAAACTGTCTACTAAAAATACTACCTGATTGATTATTTAGACGTTGAAGCTTTTGAAGAGACAGGTTATAGTACAATTTTATTAAGAACTGAATTGATTAAACGGACATTTTTGAAGCGTCTTCCTGCCGCTTGAAAGTTTATGCAATCTCGCTGTAAAATATTATGCTATTTTTAGATAAAGCTCTGGTCATCTGGCACGTCTTAAACGCTTCTTTTGTTTTCATCGATTCTGATACATTCAAATTTGGAGAAAACTTGTAGCAAGAATTACATGGATTTAGTTTCTGCAGGATCTTTCCTCGTTTCAGATTTAGCTTGAATAATACAAGCAATCTTGATATAAATTTACAACAGTTGTGCACACATGGTTTATACATTTCATGTCGCTGTTCTATTAGTTCTAGAAATTATGGTCCTTGAAACATTGTAGGTAATTTTGGATTATTCTGTATTTACGTGATATATCACTTGAACTTTATTCTAATTTTAGAGTACTAGGTAACATAAGGCATGGGTTACTCTAGAACATTTTCAAGAATGCGAGTTAGGTTGAATTGAATTAACTGCTGAGGCATAACACTGATGATACATGACATGAAACAAAAAATTAGGATTTTTTTTTAAAGGAAGGAAGCATTCCAGCCCTAAGTTTAGGATACCTCCCCGAGATTTGCCATTTATAGGACTGAGAAAACCTGGAAGAAACCTCAGTCAGTGAGAATGGTTCTGGTGGGAATAGAACCCCAGACCTCCCGCTCACGAATTCGCCCCTTAACGACTTCAGCCATTAGTGGCGGTGTCAGGTTAAAGGATTCCGCTAAGAAATTCTTACTTTATTCTATTAAACACTAATATAAAATGTGAAACAGAATGATTCAGGCACCAATCAAACCTTGCCTTTTGTTTTCCGTACATTCCTCTGGTCGGGTATGCAAATACCTTTCCTTTCACAATTTTCCATCATTTCCATTTCATTTCATTGGTTTAGTTGCAGGGCCGAAAGTACGAGGCGATGTGTTGGTGCTGTGCCGGTAGCTTGAAAGCTTTCAGTCTCGGCATCTGAAGTTGACGCGGCCCTTCTGAGGGGCTTAGCTCCTTGGAAGGGGGTGTTGCCGCCATCGAGGTATCTACCTGGGAACATCGTTAGGATTCTCCGTTCACGTAATTGCCTCATCGCTACTGGCTGATGTCTCCCTCTACTCATCCCTTCCTTCCGAAAGTGCACGCTTTGGGCACTTTAACACAAACGGCCTGCCTTGATCACGGTTGGAGTATTGAAAATTCCTTCCCCTACCAATATAATCCAATCCAACAAGGTATGTGCTAAAACAATGTGAGGTCTGAAATTAACGAGCAAGGGAAAAACATTCCAGAAAATTCTATTCAGAGGTTTGAGCTACTGAGTTAAATGCGCACAGAGGGAAATTTGGTACTGCTTACTGATGTGCACAAGAGAAAACCTAAACGTTTGTTAATTTTTCTGTTACACAGAACAGTATAATTATATTATTATGACTTGAGTTATAGATCCCTTATCTTTTTACCTGGCACAGGTACATTAACCCTTTCCTCAACTATATCCACAATACTCCATTTTCAGAATTGAGTAGCTTATTATTAATTCGAAATGGTTCGTAGCACATTTTTGTTGCAGTGATAGATATCCCAATAATTCTCGTTCTGGCGATAAATTTAGAAGCTATCCCTAGATAGAACTCGATATCTCAGAACACGGCAACTCGGCGTTTGTCTCTATTGTGTAAAAATGAACCAAGAAGATAGCGTGTAATGTACAGTCGCATAAAAGAGACAGATGAAAAGAACATAAGAGAGCCAAGACTTTAATGTTCGTTTCTCAGAACATTTTACTACAAGAAACATTTGAGCCACTTCAAGACTTTTTGCTATATATTGTTGTGTCTTTGTTATCCAATTTTATATTTAACTATTCAATTACATTCCATTTATTTATGTATTCTTATTACTCAATAGCCAAAATACGCACATTTCAACTTGCCCGAAATAACTCAGATTAAAGTGAGTTGGAAAGCAAATGAATTTTTTGAAATTTTCAAAAAAAAAAAAAAAAAAAAATTACAATAAAATTTTTATTTTCTAAGTTATGTGATATATTATTAATGTTAATTATAATGTGAATTCTATATGTTGCTTAGAAGTTTCTTTTAATACTTGAAAATACATCCGTATTATAAATATCCTGATTTTGATACTATTCATTTCAAAATATATAGCTCTCGAACCAATTGATCGTCGGTCTTGATGGTGTAGTGGTAACCTTACTTACCTCCTGAACCCAAGATCGCGGGTTCAATCCTAACCAGGATCGATGGATTTTTTCGGGCGTAAAAATCCTAATTATGGCTTCCTTCCCATGTCGTACATTTACGGCACGAATAAGAACCTAAGCCTGAAAGAAGAGACCTCTGAGCAAAATTTGTCGACCGTTTCACACCCTGAATTGAATGGAACCCTGATGACCTGAGATGTTAAAGAGCGTTCATAAATAAACAAATAATGAACAACGAACCAATTGACCTAAGGGTTTTGATTTTTACCATTCGCTAGAGAAACTTTCCTATTTGCCCTTAGCTATACTGAAGTAAACAGTCGGAACGATTCTATTGCACAGGCATGCAATAGGTTCTGGGGTGAGTTTTTATAGTTTTTTTCGTAGATAGCAATTTTCTCAAAACTACATTAACCTACATGTGTGTACCTCTAGAGAGGTAAAAACCCTACTAAATCTTGTCTTGAAATGTTGCAGGTGTTTCTAGATGTAACAATGAAACTGCTTAAGTGTAATTATTAAGAAAAATGTAATAGTCTAGGAATTCTGGAAGTTTTTGTAACTTTTTTGGTTTTAAATAAAAAAAATATACTTCTTGTACCATATTTTAGTAATTTAGCTTTAGTACACGTATAAAACGTGTGAAAAATAAAGCTGTTTACTCCATTTAATAAAAACTTCTGATGTGTTGTTGTACATCATTGAGCGTACTAAACGTAAATCCTAGCGCACAACATTTGCAATTGTTCATTAAAGCTAATGAGAAAACTTACGTAATATGATTGTAGTTGGCCGAAAGGGGGTTTAATTAACAAACATAAAGAACTGTTTTAAATCAATCATAAAATCAATCGACAAGACCTTTGGACAGAGTGTAATCAGAAAACTTCATTACTTGGCTGCATAACGCACTGATGGAAAAGATTTAGTATTTTAAATGCATTTTATATACTTGGAATTTACTCTTCTGCTTATATTTGTATTAAGTTCTCTTTTGTTATTTTGCAACGTAGATAACAAATATGTAATTTCTTAGAATTTGATGTCAATACATTTCTGTCTCCGGTGTTACTTTGTAAATAAACAGCATTTAAAGTACAATATAAAATAATGAATTACATCCCCTTAGAAGTATCGACTCATATGTTGGAAAACTTAACATTTGAAAGGGGATAATTCAGAAAATAACGGGCTCAAGTTTGGAGAAAGCCTCTAATAAAGTGACCACTTTGCTGAATTATTTTCAATAGGAACTGAAATTACAGTCATTTCAAATGCTCTAAAGTAGTAATAGTTAAAGTAATTTATCGTTGAACTAGGTATCATTTTGCATTCATGGAACTTATACCGTCTTAATAAGGCATACTCAGTTCGAGAGACATGCAATAAAAACATAAAATGTTAAAATATTGTCACGATCCCCTTGCTTCCATTCTCCTAAAATACCAGTCTAGCCTTATTTACTGAACTGAGGTAGTGGCTGGGGAGAAACTCACAACACTAATCGAAATAAATCCCAACCATCCTGACTCTAAACAGGATCGTATTGAGGAACAGGCTTAGGTATTCACTGAAAACACTAACTTTATTTAGACATTAATAAGATTCTTTATAATGAACAGATAACACTTACATTCAAGACGTATTCTCGGAAGAAATGGTGACACAACCTCTCACTTCAAGCTTCCAATTTCGACACTCTCTTAAGGCATGTTGCGCATGCGCAGACCCTATTTTTGCTTACGTACATATAATCTTTCCCAACCGTCATTTCTGCTTCTTAACGATCCTAATCTTACAATGCATTGTAATCTTTCTATATGCTACTATATAAGATATTTACGTCACCAGGCTAAAATCTTTTAGAACGGATCACAAAAAAGTGATATAACTCCTTTGCCTAAAATGGGATCTGGCAGCTTCGATGTGACAGCCTTTCAATTAGTTTATTTTATCTGCTCTGTCGCTAGCGATGTCAACAACACCATGATTTTTGCTAGAGTTCGTCAACCAGAATTACGTTTTCGAGGAGTCCTCTAGATAACGCACTGGTCAAGTAACAGCATATCTTCCATTCCTCTTTGGGGTAAAGTTTGACAAGATCATAAGCACTAGATTTGACGAACAGCAGTGGAATATCTAGTAACTCAGGAAGCACACTGGTGAGTTGTAGATGAAACGAACCCAATAACTATACCCTTCCACACGTTTACTGAGGGATCGCCTACCTGTATAATACATGTGAAGCTTTCTGGACAGAGGTTGCTTATAAAAATGTCTGCTTTTGACCTTCTCCATCATCTTTGGAAGTTTTTATTATAACCATGGCAATCAAAAATTTGGTATAATAAATAAAATTACTAAGCACTTCAATGTCGCCGTCCCAATTTTCATTTTAAAATTGTAGAAGAGAAGAAAGTGAAGGGGACGAACTGGCATAAAAGTGATGTTTGGGGAAATTTATTTACTCTTCTGTCCCAATCTATTGGAATGTGGGATGTAGAAACGAAATGCACTGTGTTTTCAAAACCATAAAAGAATGCCAAACTAGAACAACGGCGCCGTTTCTATTCAAACAAAAAGGATAAAAGAAAAGAATATTTAGGGTCGTATTTTAATGATGAATGTTTTCTAATATTGCAGCTTACTCAGCATGACATTGTAGAGTGCATATCTTTGGTCATAAATGTCTTAAGTTTGATTTTATATTTCGTAAGCGTTTTTGAGGCAACCAATGGCAAACATCTTAGATTACCTTGAAATTTTTCAGTATATGCTCAGATTTTCCAACGACTTGTGGTAAGGGAGTAGCGGGGAAATCCAAATTACGTTATATGTAATCAGGTGACATGTGCATCCAAAGCAGTTTTCAACTTTGTTATAAATTAAAGTGAAATTGGATGTAGGACCCTCGTTAAGAAGATATGTCATGTTATCAAGCCAAATTTAAAAAGCAATTTCCGGTTGCAAATTATTTATGCCACATTAATGCTATCAAAATTTTACGCAGTGTAAATATTTGGCTGCTTTGGTCCTGGAGCGCAGATAATCTTGTCTTGCCCAAGGTGTCCAACAACACGCAAAAGACTTATTGCATACATAATTGATTCATTTACAGTTTTTGAAATTTATCTTTCACAACGTTCTTCACAAAGAGCAGTGCATATATATTAAGCCAAAATTCAGCGTATTACAATTTATCTATATTTACAAACAAAAGATAAGAGGAAGGGAAGAATCCTTCTTGATCGAAGATACTAATACATGAAACAAATATTAGAACAGGTGTCCCATTTCAATTATTTAGGATGTGGTATTGGTTTTAAATTTTACAAAGACATTGAGATGAAATTCAATAAATTGCAAACCATTTGTGGAACAATTAGAAGAACTTTAGGAAGAAAAGCTAGAAGTGAGACTCAAATGAAGTTTTATAAGGTTATGACTGCACCTACTCATATAATGGTTCCTAATCGTGAACAGTGTCAAAAAAGAGAGGAATCATATATGCAGTTTGCGGAAATGAAATTTATAAGATGTAAGTTGATGCAATAGAGTTGATAATTATAGAAATGAAATAATAAAATCATATTTGAACATTTTTCCAATTAACGATAGGAAAGATGAAAATAAAATGAAATGGAAAGATCACATTGATTGGTTACCCAGTATCTCCCTCACCTCATCCCTTCCTCCCGAAGGAGGACATAGCTACAAACGACCCCTGTATCTCCTCCATTCTCAACAATCCAATCCAGTTGCATGTGTCGGTTAGGTGTTTAATTTTATTCTCACCACGGTTAGATTTCAGGTCACTTTGCACTCTGCTTCATACATATCTTTTTCTTTTCCCAACGTCCAGCTCACAGGAGTTACCCTAAGGTCCTGTGATTTTCTAAAATTCAATTTCAAAGAATTTAAGATCAGCTGACTTAACCTAAAGGTACTTCTTTTAAAGCTAATAAAAACATACGGATGTATCTACAAAGTGATCATTTCCGCTTCTACTGTAAGGTCAAGAAATTCATCGAGAGATGCTTTATATTTACAAAGCAATTGGTTTTGTTCAAAAGTAAATTGACTTAAAAACCATTTGGTTTATTTAATCACTTCATTCCTTCCCTCTCCTTCTGAAAGTCATATATTTTTCCTCAACTCTGAGAACAAACACTTGCCTTACATGGTTGAAAGCTGCTTTCAGTACATAAATATTCTTTTATGCATATGTTGGTTAAAATTATCACAAGTAATATCATAGTGGAAGTGATATTTGTTATGACTATTTCACGAATGAAATAAAACTATAAATATGATTCCCATAAATTTGGCTTACAAAATGGTAATAATTATATATATATATATATATATATATATATATATATATATATATGCATAAGGAATATTTAACCTTTCCAAGTTATCTTGCTGCAGACGAATATCGATTGTTAGTAATGTCAATAGAAAAAATCCAACTCGGATTTAGGGCTATTATATATAATATGAAATTCGCGCACAAAATATTAATACTTATGTAAAATGTTATATTTACCTATGAATACCTACCTATTCAAAAACCCTTAGACTGAAACAGACAAAAGCCAACTATTATAGTCGCTATTGCCATTTTACTAATACCAACTGAGAGAAACAAAATAGAAATGACATTTTACCATTCTGAACAATGTGTTTATTAAACTTTATGGTTGTTTAGCCAGGTATTGTTACATAAATTACAAAATTATTACAAAATTATTCAGCCACACTGATGAGAAGACAAATGTATTTAGCGCAGTAAAAGGATTAGATAAAACTTAACGATACTTTCAATGCGATATCGGGCTAGGATTGGTCAAAATTCAAAATGTTGTTTCATTTCATTGGTTAATTTTATGTCATAGAAATTTAAACATTTGCCTGATGCAGTGTACTCTATATTTTAGAGCAAAGAGTTAAATTTTGTATACTTATTTTCTAACTATAGCTTTACCATAGGCTATTTCTGGTTGTACTATGAAAGGTATTACATTATGGCCTTAGCTTGGAGAAAAATACGAAATGTTGAATTATTTTCAATGTAATAATGATATTTGAGTGAAATGGTGCAACTCCATTGCCGCTTCAACATTTGGCTTCTGCCTTTACTTAAGTTCTATATTGACATAAAATCTATTTTAAAATTCACCATCGTTGCATTGCACCGAGTTTCCTATGTACACAACCCGAAACGTTTTTCAGAATTCCCAGTGCTTGAATAAGTGTAACATATTACTGTTTGCTGAGTTACAGCAGTTTTTACACATATTATTCATGGCTAATATTTGTCTGCAATTTACTCATACTGTCTTTAGTTTCAAAATTCACTAACAAAGCAGATAACCAGTGCCCTGCAGCAGCAATTTATCTTAACGAGTGAAATAAGTGGCAGACAGACGTTGCTATGGTAACAAGTAGGAAATTGTGCTACTTCGAGTATTTGGCGGACTAATCTAAAATTGATGATCCAAATCTGTCGCTGGTTTCTCGGGCTCAGAAAGGGGCGGAGTGGATAGCTTCTACATGAATTATTGATGTCGTCATAGAGCGGGAAAACGCGCTTGTTAACCATCGTCCAACACACAAGGTCCATACCAACCGTGACCTCACCGTAAAAATAGTTCTGTGTTAAAATGTGTTGTAATTAAAACGATAATGGACAAGCCGTGTTGCAGCTAGCTTAGCACTAGTAGGGCCCCCCCCCCACCATTTAATTCCAGAAACAGGAGGATAACTCCAGGAAATAATTTCAGTACTAATGTCGGAACTAATTATATAAATGAACTCATGAGAGTTGCATCATTCGTAATTTTCTAACAGTCATGCTTATAGTTTTAAACAAAAAATAAATGTGTTTGCACAACAATCAAGCAGGTGCATGTTTATGCAGACCACGGAATCTACAGGGTGGTGCAATGGAATATCACAGTTTTCAGGACCTTCTTGTCGGACACTCGTATAGAGATAAATAAAATACTTTTTCAAGAAACAAGTAGCACAATGCATTTTATTAATTTGAACTTAATTTTTAAAAATTACATTTTTAAACGGGCTCCGTGACCACGAACATATTTATGTACTCGGGAAGTTAACCATAATTTGCTGCAATAAAACATGATCAGTGCTCGTAATTTCACCAGTTGTGTTTTCTTTTAACTACATGATGGTTCGTGGCCTGTTGCAGTACTCTTTACTTTTCAAGTATTCCCATAAAAAGTCTGCAGCCTTTAGATCGGGCTGGCCAGGCATTAACAAATCGAGAAAGTATGCGTGCAGGAAACAGGATCCGCAGAGCGTTCATTGTTTCACGAGCTGTGTGAACTGTGACACCATCCTGCTGGAACCAAAACGCATTATCATCCATCTTAATGTCCAGGTTGCCAGCATTTTTTTGCACATTAAATTCTACCTTAAATCTTCTCTGAAAGTAGGAGATTGACTTATATTTAATAAATCTTGCAATAATAACGAATACAAGTTTTTCACTCGCTCTGTTATGAATAATGTTGTTTATTAATGGAATGAATAAATTACATATTACATAGCAACCAATACCATACTTGTAATGAAAATCGTTAGAAACGGCAGCATTCTTAAAACTGTCATATTCCATTGGGTCCCTAGTGAGTTTTAAAAATAAAGTTCAGATTAATAAATATCATCGGGCTACTTGTTGTTTGAAAAATTATTTTTATTTAATTCTACACGAGTATCCCAGAAGAAGGTTTTGAAAATCGTCATGTTCCATTGGGTCAACCTGTATAAATATATACATAACATATAGTTTTCTGTTTCCATTTTTAAGGTAGAAAATTGTCACTTAATATAAGAGACATATTATTTCATTTAGCACAATATTTAAATTATTTATAACACGTTGTTTAATCAGGAAAGTATTGTTTCCTGTGGTTAATAATACTAGCCGAAAACGTGAATGGAGTAGCCTGGAATTTCTTTTTCAACAATTTACCTGTTCACCCGAGTATTTCTATTCTGTTTTGCTTTGTATTACGCTTCTGGATTACTCATTGTCATGTTCCAACAGTAGTCAACATTCCATTTGTTCTGTTAATGTATTTTATCACCACATTTTGTAAGATTATCTAGGAAGCTCAGAACGTAAGAGTTATATTTACTGGGATCACTTCACGAAAGAATTATAGTGCAAATAATATTCTCATAAAACTCGTTCACAAAATATTAATAACTGTAATAAATCAAATCTTTAAAAAGACATTTACGAATATTTACCTACCATATTTACCAGAATCGTGAGTTTGAAATAGATAAAGGTAGAGTACACTTTGATTTACTCACTAATACCAACTCAAAAATCAAAGTATAGATTTAACAATGGTAGTTGCATATATTGCGCTTTCCTTTTTTTTATTATAGAGTACATTTTCATTATCTTAAATAATTCACAAATGATATGAGCATTATTATTTAGATCTAACATACAGCTTTTAAACTATTTAATTGGATACACATAGCAATTTCTTCCGTTCTCCTATGTTGGACACCAGTTCTCCAGGCCAGAAAAAGCTGTACTAAAAGTCTGCGGAGAACTTGTAAAAACTTATAAAAAATTTAACAATTATAAGGTGCGGTCCTTAAGTTTTTGTCACAGAATACCATGGTTCATTGCTGCTATGTTTGTGCTATGTGAAATATGTTTCAGGAATGCATACATAGCTTGTACAACTTTATTTAAGTCAGACATTTGCACAATACAGTAAGCTGTTAAATACAGAGCAGCAACTAGATGTTTAACTAAAGGAGGACCTTATCCAGTGATGTTAAATAACGTCTTCACGATGTCTTAAGGAGAAGTTTCCACTTCATATTTCAACTTAGACTTGTCGATGTGCTGACAGAAGAAAACAGCTCTACATCTTTGTGGGGGAAAAAATTATGTCATTCTTCATGAATATTTCCATATGCAGGTGCGTGATAGAATGTTATCAGACGTTTTTGAGCCTTTACCATAGTAACGAAACGGCAGTATAGGAAACCATAATCACAGGAAACGACACTATGGCACTCTACTACGACTCTCTTTCAAAAATAGAATCAGTGGTAATGCGGAAGAACAGTGAAGTACCCCTAGAAAGCTCAAGGCCACATAATCCACAGAGATGATCATGGACTTTGGGGGGGGGGTGTAGAAGAATTCTAATGTTAGACTGGGAAGTACTTTGCTAACCAGCTACTGCATCAATTACATCAAGGAAAAGAGAGTTGAATGCTGGAGTCGAGGAGCTGGTCCTCACCAGTCCAGAGCACTGCTGTGTACATCTGTGGCTTCCAGTAGCTAAATTATCCACCGTACAGCCTAGACCCCCGACCCCTAACAACTATTTCTGTTTTCAAAACTAAAATAGAATATTCCAAGCGGAAATTCGAGTATAATAATGGGTTAAGGGTGCTGCTTTCAGGCATTTTACTAAAAAGTTCTGGGATTATTTATTTAATCATACTAGAATTGTAATAATAGCATTGAAGTAAAAGGAGATTAAATTGAAAAAAATAATACCTGTATCACTTACTTAACACGATCAAGTCGGTCCATGATATGCAGGTTTATTCGGGATGACATGGTAGTAGGAAGTAGTCTTTATTTATACAGCAACATTTACATTTCTTCGGAAAGGTTTTTCTGCTTCGGGCAAGGATCACGTACATAACGTTATTTGGATTAGTTAGCCAAATTACGTGTCTCTCCTTATCGCTCAGTACAAATTAAAGGCTCTTGAAGCGAACGTTGTATCATTCATTGACTTAATTTCTCCTCTTTGCTCGAAGACGACCTGGAGACTTGTCGCTGCCTGCAGCCTTTATTATAACAAGACCTGGAGGGTTGGGTAGGGAAGAACACTGTAATACCGTCGCTCGTTAGCGCAACTCTACCCTCTACCGTATTCAGTTCGCGAAATTTCTGTAGGAATCCATCGGTTTAACAAAGCGTCTGTAGTAGCCTCCTTGTTCCTTAACGGAAATTAATTCTGCATCGTTATGCGGACAGGATTGCGGTAATAAGGCTCATAATTACCAACATAGGTACCCAGGAAGGAGCCTTACAGTCAAGCGAACATGTAAGGAGTTACAGTAGGGGTGGAGAAGGCTTTTATAGCTCAGTGATGGTAACAGCTTGTTGCTATTCAGGGGAAGCTGATAGATAGAGGGCACGTGGCATTATGGGAAGTAAGAAACATATCTAACATATAAAAAAGAAAGAGTTTTAAATACTTTATATTTCAAAAACTGCAGTTTTTATAAGCACTGATAGATTTATAAAAAACAAACTTATCCATTCATCGATTGTACCTGTTAAGCTATTAGGTTTCCTTAAATCTACTATATCATTATTTATTTTTTATTAATGTAAGATAGGTGAGGGGAATATACCACTAAAGTGTTAAGGGAAATAGAGCAAAAAGTAGTAACTTTTGAAGTCAGTCACATAGGAAAAATTAGAGGTCAGGGTCTGGACTCAAAACAATAATCTTGGGTTTACCGTGCCGATGCTCTGCCATCTGAACAACAATGCCTTCTGACAGCTGCGAATTTTCCATGTCTGAGTCTATATGCCCTGTAGTTTTCTAAGGTTGCACCGCCACTGGTGGCCGAGGTCGTTAAGGCGCGGACTCGTGAGCGGGATGTCTGGAGTTCGATTGCCACCAGGACCGTCCTTCCTGATTGAGGTTTTCTCCAGGTTTTCCTCAGTACTCATAAATGACAAGCGCCTGGGAGATACCCTAAACTAGGCCTAGAACGCTTTCTTCCTTTAAAACAAATCCTTTCCCAATTTACCAATTCATCTCATGTATTGTCAGTGTCCATAGCCTATGATGCATTAGCAGTGATAACAGGCGTTAAACACTAATTTAAAAAAAAAAGGTTGCCTTGTCTCTTTGTAGAGATTTAACTTAAGGCATTTTTCTTTCAACGCAACTGAAGAAAAGCATGCACCACATAGATATAGTGATTTAGTTTTTCTGCTAGCGATATCCTCATAAACGCTTCAAAATTATTGCAAGTATTTTTTTTTTTTTTTTTTACAAATTTTAATGGCAAAATTCTAATTAATAGAACATAGGTAAATACTTGCTGAAAGTAAAAAAAACAGCTACGTGTGGTTATATAAGTATGTGTATGTGTATAAACTTCGTATATAGTTTGTAATACAGGTGACTGTCTAACTGAAGAAATGGCCAGTTTTAGTGGACAGCCTAAGACTCTGTAACCACTTATCACTTAAATAAATTTAACAACACATTATTATAATTAAGTTAAATTATTATTATTATTATTATTATTATTATTATTATTATTATTACATTGTTGAGATCTGCCCTCCAATTCTACTGAAGCTCACTCTTTTATCTATGATTATAGTAAGAAACTCACATTGTCGCTATTATAATCATTCAAGCCACTAGACAAATATTCATTTTTTTCAAAATTCCCAAGATTTTCTTGTTCATCTGGTACAGGCTCACTCTTTGTAAGAGATGTAATGTTAATACTTCGAATATTCGAGCAAAATTTCCAGTAAAACATTTAAATAATTTAATAATAAAAGCTATTAGCTTTCTGAATGAGCAGTTATGAAATTATTTATTTTTAAGTGTATGAATGAGTTTGAAAAGGAATAGAATGTGTTATCCTGCTTTATTTTAAAAATGTTTACATAATATTCAACATGTCAATTTAAAATACATACTAAAATATATGGAAACTTTCAAATAGTCTTACATATAATCATCAATCAAAACTTGACTATATAAGAATATCAAAGAATCAATGTATATCAAGCTGTTGGAAAAATTGGAAAGCATATATAAGACTGTAATAAACTGAATTCTCCGAGAACGATAGTTAATATTTTTAATTTCTAAAAAAACCTTTGCTTATTGCTCCATTTAAAAATATTAATTATTTTTACTAACAATACATTTCCGTTATTGTACAGATCTGCACATCACTAACAGCGTAGTTAGATCCTGTTAACAAACCTGGTTACATCTTGGCTTCATAATATTAATTTAAAAACGTTTACTTTCTCTTTTATCTGACAGTATTTATGGAGCAATTCTACGTGTAATAAGCTTCACTAGGCAAATGCTGCAGGTAGTCACTGCAGTAGGATCTATAATGCAAGATACAGTTTAACCACATTCGATTTAACATTTCAAAATGCGCTGTTGTAAGTGACCCTTGAGAAACGGAGACTTCTAGAGAGAAAGAGACGGAAGAAAAGTTGCCTTCACAAGGACTCGCCCATAAAGCAAAAGAATCCTCAACTTTTCGCAACACTTTTTCTTTCCCATTTTCATTTTATAAGAGTAAAGTACTGAAAAGGTAACATCATGTAAGGCTCGCTGCCTCTCCAATTTTTATGACTTTGTTCTGAAAAGTAGGGCTTTCAACTTCCCCCCCCCCCCACCCTCCACACTTGTTCCGCGCTTTGTACCTTTCCTTCCCGCAAAGAACTAAACTTCTTTACGTGCCTCCATCAGACAGCTATTCTGGTTGTAGTAGGAAACGTTCACCGCGTCTTGCAGTGATGCTGATTATTATGGAGACGCAATAAGAGGTTCTTAAACGCTATTTGAAATGTTTCCTTTTTAACAGCTGTGTTTCTGTGTAAGTGTTTTTGTGTTTGTATGTAAGTATTTTCAGAGTACATATATATTGTGTTTCTGTTAATCATTTTCTTTAAGCAGACAGAATTATTCAACGAATATTGACTGCACGAAAAAGTAGATGAATGTACAGTATAAAAAGCTAATGGAGTATCCATTCAGATGAAAAAGTGATGAAAACATTAATATAATGCCTCTTTTAATATTTTAGAGCACAGAATTAAATATAAGTTTGCAAAAAACGCGGAGTTATGTATTGATTATCTGCTTGCGATCATTTGGAAGCATTGAATTCATTAATGAAAACGATTACACACTTCAAAAGAATACAGAGGTGTTCCTCAACATTTTCTAACCGCCACGGGTGACCAAGGTCGTTAAGGCGCGGACTCGTGAGCGGGAGGTCTGGGGTTCGAATCCCACCAGGATCGTCCTCCCTAACTGAGGTTTTTTCCAGGTTTTCCTTAGTCCTCATAAATGGCAAATTCCGGGGAGATACCCTAAACTTAGGCCTGGAACGCTTCCTTCCTTAAAAATATTCATCCCCAATTTATCATTTCATCTCGTGTATCATCAGTGTCCACCGCCTATGGTGGCTCAGTAGTAAAAACGGGCGTTAAACACTACTCAAACATTTTTTTCCTTCCTTGCGGCACACCCTGAACATTAAAAGGAATCCCATCAAAAGAGAAATATTTTGTCAACGTGTCTCTCTGAAACTGAAATATAAGGTATGATATAAACGCTTTTAGACATTTTACGGTAGTTTCAGCGGCTCCCAAGATCGAAGCTTGCCATCTCTCTATTAGGTAGCTTCCCAATTATCCTCACGAGGCTGGTTGAACCCCCAAACTTACACCTCTTTAGGAAGCGGTCATAGTTAATCGTTTCGTGAATAAATGTGGACGAAAATTATTTATAGTTTATTATTTTAATATTTCATTCACATGAAGCTTACAACTAGCGCAAATAATACGGGGGGAGGGGGTCCGTTTGAGGTGTCAGAAAACTACAGCTTTATAGCACAGAGGTTATTGTACATATCTCTCAGCGGTTTGTTGTAATATGTGCAGAAATGATGTAAGTATCCAGTGTGCGGTGTTTCTGACCTCAACCGCTTGCCATCTCAACGCGCAGTATGTTACATGGTATGCAAGATTTTCGAGTGTTGTAAGGACCCAGCTGGCTTAAAGACGTGAGTGCAACTGTTATTATGTCCCTTCACATGGATACATTGTTAAGTGGTACAACATGTTCCTGACCAATGATCTGACACTGGCTCACTCAGGCGCAAGCGTACGCGATAGCAACAAACAAAGAATAAGCACTTAAGTGAATAAGCCATGTCTTAAAACCCAAGCTTATAAGTAGAGCATGGTACTTGTTCGCAACGTGTCAGAGAATTGTCTGATCACTACTGAAATGCTGCTTGCCACGTGACGCAAAGTGTCCGCGCAGTGCGAGTTGACAGGATCCACAATAATTAAACAGGGAAAATTAGAATTCCTAATTCTCCTACACATCTATAAGAGGTGGAAATGAAAAATTATGCAAATTGCAAGAGCATTTAGACGACTATAGAAGAAGGAGAAGAATAGCATAAGAGTAAATAAATAACAGACAGGAGATAGAAGAAACTAGAGAAGAAAACAGAGATGATGTAGAGGAAGTAGAAGAAGGGGTGGGATAGTAGAAGAATATAGAAGAAGATTGGGCTGTCAGATGCAAGTTATGGGACTATGAAGAAGATAGAAGAAGGATGATTATAGAAGAAGATTAAGAGGGTTGAAGATCTAAACTATGGGGTCGGGAAGAAAATAGAAGAAGGAAAATTATAGAAGGAGATCCAATGAGCTGAAAGATGTACGCAATTTTGTTAGAGAGAAGAGGTACTGGCTACCAGCACTTCAACCGTTCGGTTTCAGACGGAACATTTTTAGCTTAGGTAGATAGCTTGGCTACCAGCTATTGGTTATGTTTATTGGCTTCCAGTAGATTTGTAATTGAATTAGTTTTTAGTAGTAAAATTGTTAATTTTTATTTTATTTATATTTTTGTTTATATAATTATAGGTTTAATCTCTAAAATTATTATGCATTGTGGGAAAATGTAACTTTAATAAAAGATAACATTTGGAAATGCACGTTCCGGTATGGTAACAAGATACTGAGACGAACTGTTGCAGATTTTATTTTATTTTACATTTATTTTTTCTTCTACACATATGTACATCATTACCAGGTAAAGTATTTTCTTGCATACAGGTTTACTTTACTGACATCCCAAGTGTATGACCATGCACGTTTTCCTTCTGTGAGTAAATTCTTATCAATCGAAAACATCAAATAGGCTGCTACTATAAAACCTTCCCTATCTTCATGTGCTGTGTGACAGGCGTATCCTGCAGCTGTATAAATATCGTGCATAGTATGTCTTATTGCTGACTGTTAACAATACTTTTTTCCGAATTCTAGTGACTGATTTTCATTCAGTTCTTGTAAATTTATCACTTTTTCTTATGCAAACCAACTTTATTTTAATATCGCGATGAAGATGGCAACCTCGTCCCTTCAAAGTGTCTGGCGTTATCGCTTTCGTCTAAACAGTACCATGAGATACCCTACAATTCTCCAACGTTGTCTTTTTTACTTTCATACATCAAATATTGAACAAAAACTATGACAATTTTCTGTTTCTCATATTATTAAGAGTACCTAAGGGTTCCTTATTTAATAAATAAAGAATGATTTGTTTACACTCACTTCTACACCCGATTCTTTTAGCTCTGAGCTGGATGACTGCAATCTCATTTCAGGAAAAAAGGGCCTTCAAGTTTATCCCTATTTTAACTAACATTTCTATTTTATATTAAATTCTAATGGAAGTAGCTCATTAACACTTTGTAACATAAAAATGAATAATATGGTCTTACATTGCCGAACAGTATTGCCTTCAATACCTAATCATCTATCAAGAATTAACTGAATGTGTTACTTTCTATAAAAGTGTACCTTTTTAATTTGAAATAACTGTTGCATAATTCAGAGATTCACATAAATTAAAATACTAGGTAATTTCATCAATATATAAGGCCCCATTGATATCCCCACCCGCTATATAAGATTAATGACGTAACAGCTCCACAAATTTCTTAGTTTTTCATGCAATGAATATGCTCTGCGGAAGAGAGCGGAAACTGCGGTCCTCACAGGAAGAGAAATGCATGTGGTTATGCAAATGCTGGGATGAACGTATGGGCGTTATGCAATGGATCGTTGTAAAGGAAGCTCATTTTGCGTGGAGATTAGCAACGTTTAAACTCGCTCACACTTCTCTCTCGCTTCCAATTTGCCGCCTGAAGGGAAAATAATTCAATGATGTGACGCAACCTAATGCAATTACACGTCATTATCATTAAGACGCAATTTTCTTGAAGCCTAGAGATTGCAGCTAGTGCTCACCATACCAAGCACCCTAATGTTCCAGGGCAACTTAACACTAACTCTTTCGAACTTAGTTTAATTCCTAGATTAATATATCCTGGTAAACATTAAACCTTTTTCATTATATTACTTTTGCTTAATGTTTTTATTAGCATACATTTCCTAAAGTCGCAGCTCAACAATTTAAATTCCTCAACCAAAGATGATAATTAACATTTTTGTATATTAGGTGTAAAAAGAATTCAAGGTCATCACTCAATTTTTCGCTAAATATGTACAAAAACTATTTCAAGGCCACTAGTTACTCAGGCATTTAAACTAATTTTTAATTTTTTTAAACATTGAAATAATATTACTAATTGCAAAACGAGACAATGAACGAACGCCATTCTGACCTATTTTGTTATTTGAAATTGTAGTGACTTGTGAGTATAAAAGCGAATACTCTGAATGAAATGAAATCACTTGGTAAAACAATTATAAGTTTAGGGAATCTATTTTTAATTTTAATTAAAGACAACATTTCAGATTGGCTGTCCTTATGTTAGCTGTCGTTATGTTTATAACTTTTATACAAACATGGGCCACCTACATCAGATAGTTGTAGAAATATGATAAAAATGTACCCATAATGCATACACTAATTGTGAAGAGTAAAAGGAATAAAGAAGAAAGCTATAAAATGGATAAAATCAGAACAATGTCAAGAAAAGTTTTAGAGAAATTTTGTGCTGTATGACTAAAAAATGTATTTTCTGTGTCTTATAAACTACAATAGGTATACAATATTAAAAGCGCTTATCTTAAGGGTCATATCGAAAAAAAAAACAATGGACTATAATTACACTTTGGAAGAAATTTAAATAATAAACCTGTTTTATAAACTATCTGTCTTTTGATTTATTTTATATTAATTAAAATTATTTTTCCAAGTTTCACATAATCATTTACAAGAAATATTAATACTTTAAGCCACAGGCTAACTAATAAGCAGATATTTCGTGTTTATGTCGTAGTTTTTGAAGCTAAAACTTTCACAAAAATATTTATAATATATAATTAAACTACTGGTAATAATAAAACAAATGAGCATTGGGCATTACTTTATAACAGTGAAATAGTTAGGTATTTATTTCCTTTAACTCATTTTCCTGTAATGCCAATGTGAATGACTGCAAAATGATTAAATGAAATTAATTTATGTAAATTTGAATTGATCTCTATCTAACGAAAGCTGAGTAGAGATATCAACAAATGCACGTGGTAGTTGACAGTAGCACAAACGTCTTTTTAATCTTTTGTAGTATGTTCGGTCAATGTAGCATTTTATTTTGGTTACTAATCAATAAAATGACCCAAAAATACTGTTGGAGATATTTCAAACTCCAATGACTATAACGAAATACAAAACCAGAGGTGTTTGTTTTAATATACACGTCTTACTCCCTCCATCTCTGTCCATGTCCAATTATCATAAGTTTAAAGTTCACAATGCATCCTTTGTTTTGCACTAGTGGCAGTGAGTCTGAATCAATAGATCAGAGGCGAAATAAATAAAGACATGTAAAACTGGAATACCTGTAAAAGTTGCTGACAAAAAAAAAAAAAAAAAAAAAAAAAGAGCATTTTTTTAGATAAATTTTAAAAATGCAATTTCAATGCTCTTTTTTATTTTAATGGTGTTAAACGCACATTTTACTACTGAGGCGCCAAAGACGGTTTGTTCAATGTTGCAAAACCAAGCGGTGGACTTACGGGAGCATCTGTAACGAATTGCACAGAGCGCGGAAAGAAAGGCTAGAGAAGAGTGTGTTCCTGTTAACAACACCCGGGAAGATCAGACCCCGCGAGAAATCTGTGACTCAAGTAAATTGACAGTACTAAGAGCGTTCAAGTTCTAAGGTTTCCGATTTTTTTTTCTCTCCCTCTCAGGACTGGAAGCAAGTAGAAACATGCGGTTTGGCTTAAAATATGCTGGTATTCTCTGTAAATGCGTGAACAGAAATGACAACACTGTACAGTGCACAGAACCCTAGTGGCTGCGGCTACAGTGTTTTTGTTGCTTAAAAGAATTACAAGAACAGCGAGTAATCAATCATTCGTTTTCTCCACTTGTTGGAATCATCGTCTGTTGAGTGAGACATGTAGTGATGGTGTTATGAATGTGAAAAATGTGCGTTCCATGTGATAAATAATCGAAATTACCTCAGCCTCACACCTACCGTCAGACATCATGGTTATGTGAGAGGACAAAGTTGTTTAGGAAGATCGTTGTGTCGAAGATGTCGCTTGCAAAGTTGCCATTTCCTTGGGATCTGTGCGCACAATCCTGCATGAAGACCTGAGAACACGGAAGGTGCCCTCCAGGTGGGTGGGAACATGACGCAGGTGTTTCTTCATGAAAACAACTATGGAGTGATTTCTCATGCCCCCTACACACCTAAACCAGCTCCTAGCGATTTTTGTCCCTTTCCTATAATGAAAGACACTCTCCATGGTCGCACGTTGTTCACCCGGGCTGCTATTGCAGCTGCGATGTGTCAGTGGTCAAAATAGACATCTAAAGAAGCGTTCGCAGCGGCCATGCAATTATGGGGTCAACATTGTGAAAAGTGTGAATGTCTGCAGGGAGATTACATTGAGGAGTTTCGAATTTTTGGTCCAAATAGTTTGTGAGATAAATAAAATCGGTGGCCTTAGAATTTGAATGCACCTCGTATTTTGTTGTTAACACTAACGAAGAACTGCCCATTTGCAAGAGAGATAGAGACGTAATTATCATGACCTCTTACTTATGTTTTTTTTTTTTTGTATGCACCGTACAAACGCGTGTTAACGCGTGCGCACTAGAAAGATGTAGCCTCCATTCTTGCAAGCTGTAAGTGGAACTAATATTGAATGAAAGTAACTAAATGAATGAAAAATTTAAATTGTTCCATATCAAGAAAAGATTACGGAAGTGTAATATGTTAAACACAGATTTCACCTTCCTCTAAACGATTCATCTATCTGATGAAATGCTGTGGATGTTTATGAAGTGCTCGTTTACTTTATCATAATGGTATACACGCTTATACATATGATCTAAAATGGCGTCCAGTAATCGCGAACATGTCTTGGGGGGGGGGGAGATGAAAGATAAACAGCTATTATAAAGAACGTTAGAACTTAATGTTTTATTACGCTGCGTGTAAGAAAGTTATAACTATCAGACAATGATAGCTGAGTTATTTCATTCTTTCACTTCTGTTAATGTCCAGCTGTATTGGAAATTCTCTTTCTCTCCCCTCGATCCACTTTGCATACGTGCTGAAGGATATTACGTTTGTTGACAGTGCATATCGGCTTTCAAGAGGGTATTAAGTTGCCTAGAGTCGTCCCTCTATGCTATGTTTGTTGTGCTTATTTAGCTCGTTTTAAGTCTATGATTAATTATTGTGGATCGGACATTTGGAGAACTTGCTCAAAGGTAAATGATAGTCTGTTAATTCAGAAGAAAACTATTCGGCTATTAGCCGGACCTCATTATAGTCAGTTGTAGACTTCTTTTACTTAGACTAACATTTTAACTATGTTTAATGTTTACGTAGGTTTCAAGACTTAAGTTTTTAATAAAGGACAGGATTAATGAATACAAAATTAAAGAAACTGATTACAATACAATTCAATGCAAATTTCTCGATTTTCCTTTCTGTAGATTGTCTAAAACACTAAGAACCACACTTTTTAGCCTTAAATTATGTAATAAATTACATCTATCAGCTGTAACTTAAACATGACTTACGAAAAGTTGTGTAATTAATTGACGATTAATTATTTTTAAAAATTTATTCACACAAGGAAAATTGATTGCCTCTGTAAACAAGGGTAGGTTCATAAGTTTCCGACCTAAGCATTTTCATGATAAAGACAAAAACTATGTTTCACTTTTTAATATTGCAATGCACTTCTCACATCTTTGAATTAACGCTTCAAACCCCACCCCCTCCTCCAAAATTGTCAGAAGTCTTGTCTGCAAAATGGGCATAAATAGCATCCGTCACTTCTTCGTCACACTTAAATCTCCTTCCTCGAAGGTCCTTCTTGAGTTTTGAGAAGAGGAAACAGTCACTAGGAGCTAGATCTAGGCTGTAGGGTAGATGGTCGATCTCCTTGATGCTACATTTCTTCACATCTTCCTTTGTAACAAGAATTGTGTGCACAGGCGCGTTGACGTGAAGAAGGCTTTCCTCGCCTTTTCTCCAATGGAAGCACGTAATTTGTGCAGTAGGCCAGCATAGTACTCCCCATTTACTGTGGTGTTCCTCTCCTTGAAGTCAACAGAGAGTATTCCTTCAAAGTGCCAAAAGATTGTGGTCATGATCTTCTTGGTTGACTGAGTGACCTTGGCCTTTAGAGGCGGAGCTTCGCCAGGTTTACGCCTCTCCATTGACTCTCTTTTGAACAAGGGATCATAGTAGAGGACCATAGTTTCATCTCCTGTAACAATGGTTTGCAGAACTTCTCTCTCATTGCCACGGCAGAGATCCAAAAATGCCTGACAACAAATGACTCGTTGCTGCCTTTGGACTGAGTAAAGAGGTCTAGGCACCCATCTCGCACTGACTTTATTCATGTTTAAATGTAACGAATAATTCGAAGGACTGTTGTTTTAGAAAGGCCCAACCTTGCTGCTATTTCTGTAACTTTGAGCCGCCGGTCTTCCATAATTTCTCCCTCCACAAGAAGGATGTTTTCAGGAGTGAGCACCTCCAAGGGCCGACCTGCCCTTTCTTGTCTTTAATGCTTTCTCGACTCATTCTAAAATGTTTGTCCCATTCTTTTACGGTAGAATATGTGGAGGAGGATGCTTGTCCATGTAGGCCGCCCATCGCTGTTTAATTTCATTTGGAGTAAGTTCTTCTTTAGCGAAGAACTTAATTACAGCTCTATATTCCATTTTGAACATCACAATCTTCTATACATAGGCTTCTTTATGCAACTATATCTGAACTACTAAACACAGCGGAGGGGAAATTACAGCTGCAATTGTTTACTTAACAGATAAGGTATGGCACCAGATAAGGGTTTATTGAAGGCGGTAATCATTTCAGTGAGTCCGGAAACTTATGGGCTTACTCTTATACAGTGTGTGATAAATAAGTAATGCAACTATTTTATCAATCTTAAACTTAGTTTTCTCTAGGTTCGCAAGATAATAAAGTCCTTTTTATTATCAAATCATCTCACTTTAATGTTCGAGCGGCATAGCTCTCTCTTTTATTGGATGCCTCAATTGCTGGCTAATTGAAAGGAATTATAGATTGGCTGTAATTTTGCTGTCTTCAAGGTATTTTTTTTTTTCTTTCCATTCTTTCCTTTTCTTGGAATCTGAAAGGAGGTTCGTGATTTGATTGTATATAAACTGACATGCTTTCAATGCGTCTATATGCGGATGTAACTTCATTCTATGACTAAGAAATATTTCGAAAAATTTCTTTAAAACCTAATGCTAAAAATACAATTTTGTTAGTGTAGCGATGGAGTGGACTTAAGACGCTTATAGGCTGACCATCATAGTATACAATAAGGCCATGAGTTTTCCATTTTCATTTCTTCGTTAATTTTTGTAATAACACTCTACAGGTGCAGCTAAATTTTTAAAATGTGTTCTCAAGAATTATAAAAGCATTAATTATGTTTAATCGCCTTTGTTACCCACTTGGCTCAAAGGATAATATAGCTGTTCATAAACTTGGTAGCACATTTGAATATGACGTCACTATCTCCTCTTTCGGGGATGAAATGTTCTGGAATCCTACTTGCATTAGTAAGATAATTAACGACACAGCGTTAGATTCCAAGTCTTTTGTGCCCATTAACGAAGAGAGGATCTCATTTACAATAGTGGTGTCAGATGTGGGATGGCCGATACTAAACCCGCAAGGATGGTAGATCGTAATCTAAGTCACACGTCTGCTCAGTGGCGTGCAGGCAAGAAACACAGTAGCCAATATCTTCTAGCCTACTGGAATATGATAACATTTTAGAAACACATACCAATTTTATATACGTTTTGTTCATTTTAATATTTAATGGGAGTTTATAAAACATGAGCGTCCAAAATTTAAAAAGTGATGTTCCAATTATTAAATAATATATGAAGTACATACAAGAAGCACACAAACGGAACGAAAGACAGCCGAAATAGTTATGAATTTTATTTCTCTTACACCAACGTACAAAACGTTTTAACAATGTGAACACAAATAAATAAAAAGACATTAATTTTAAATATAATTAATGCCATCGGTGCCTTTAGCAGTTCCAGAAGGAACTAACTCCTATTTATTACAATTTGATTTGCTCAGCTCCTCAGCCCCGGTTCATCAGAGCTACCTGCTGGAATATCCAGGGGAGCAGGCTCCGATCCAACCAAAGAACACAACACTATAAATAATTTATACACTCAATATAATATTAAATTACATTTAATACAATAATGAACCATTTAAATCCATTCAGCTAAATTTCTATTCTTGAGAGTGGCTTATTCCTTTAAACCTTATACACAAACAAACAGAATTTCCTTTCCATGCTCTCAGTTCACATAAACTTACAACTGTTAATAAGCTTTTAAATGTCTCACTTGCTTACCCTGACTTTATAGAGATGCATTCCTTCCGAATCCCATTACAATAACCCCAGATTAAGTGTGTAATGGGGATCTATGTTCACTCTAAGTAGTGAATTTTGTTACTTCCATAATAATATAAAAAGGGTGACAAACAACTGTTGCAATTATAGAGGAGTTTCTCTTCTAAACTCCGGATATAAAACATATGCAAATATAATAAAGGGTAAGATACAACCAATAGTTGAAAAAGGTGTTCGAAGTACAAGGTGGATTCATTAAAGACAGGTGTTGTATTGATGTAATTTTTTTTCAATAAAGCAAATGATGGAGAAATGAATAAAATACAAGTTATCACTATACCTGCTTTTTGTATATTACGTAAAGCATTTGATAAAGTAAATAGATCAATACTATGGAATATACTAGGAGAGTCCAAAATACCATCGGGGTTAAGTAATACAATAAAGTCCTTATGTGACCAAACAGAAATCGAAATTAGAATGAAAAATATAAATAAACTTAATTTGAGTACTACGGTAAATGCAGGATTACAGGAGTTGTCTCTCTCTCCTCTTTTGTTTGATTTCTATAGGAATAAAATTTTGGATGAATGGAAAATAAACGGAGCCGTAAAGTATACACCTAGGAGTAAATAAGGATATTAAATCTATATTATTTACAGATGTTCAGATCCTGTAGATTGTTCATAAATTATAATTGTGTAAAGCCCTATTCCAATACAAATTAAAAAAAATAATAAAACCCCAAATTAAAATAGGGTGTAATATAACAAAATTAAATAGTATACTAAAAATATAATATAGAGATATCTTGTAATAAAACAAAAATAATGGTAATGGAAGGAAAATCAATGAGAGCAAAAATAGTGATTGTTGAACAAAATATTGTACAACAGGCGCTTTAAATATCTGGGATGTAATATAACTAACTATAAAATTTATTTACATTTTGAAGAAAATACACAGAAATATAACAGAACTAATAGAATAATGGCATGTTTTGGAGTAAATGTGACAAAGGATGCGCAAATTATATTCCGTAATGTCCTATCAAAGTCTATAATGTCATATGTTAACGAAACATGGATCCTAAGTGTTCAGGAACGGAAGCACATTGAAGCGGTACAAATGAAATTCCTCAGATTAGTGGAAAAGGTAACAAGAAGAGATAAGGGTAAAAGAAGTGATATAAGAGAATAACTAAAAATAAATAACATTATTGACTGTCAGAAAAACTGGCAACGTCATGTAGAAAGAATGGCCGCAGACAGAATACTACGGCAACCATATTTTTATCAACCCATTGGGAAACATGACCAAGAAGAAGAAGAAAAAGAAAAAATTAGCCTCGAAACGGGACAGCAATGACCCATCTTTGATTAGGCACACTACAAATGCGTCCAACTAATTGAGAAAAATAAACTTTGGAACTAATCAACTTTAAAACAAGAACTGTAAACAATTATATACTGGATAATCAAAATGTAGATTTTGATATTAACTTTATTAACACGTGAAAATTTGAATACACTGAACGTTGTTTGTAAATTTCAACTGTTTGCGTAGTTAATGTGCCGATTTCATATAAAACGTCGATTTATTTCACACATTTTTCATAGTTAGAGACAGAAAATATGGGGAATAGCTATAGTCACTGGTATAGTCTGCTTAATTCTTTTTCTGTCTAAGCTACCTTGCGCCATGTCTCTTGTAAACAGCTTTCAGCTGTTCTTTGTGCACCACCCAAAATAACCCGTAATCATTTCTGCCTTCTATTTGGGTATTTGTTTTCATTCCCCTTGATATCTTGGTGAAATATTAAACAATTTCTTTTTGAACTGCAGGTATACCGGGTGTCTGATAGTCATCCCATGTTTTTAACTGATTACACCAACTTATTTGTTAAACAATTTTTAGAACGTGTATTATTATAAGCACCGCTCTTCGAGGTTTTGCTTGGCATCTTGTTAAATCTGCACAAAAGACCCATCTTTCTTGATGGATTTCCTTAAGCAAGCTGGTACATTCGCTACGGGTGCACCATCATTGCATAACTTCTGTCGATCTTCAAGTGTGAAATTACTAGGACACGTGCTTTTCCAGCATTTCCAAAGCATTCAGGCACCACACCATACTGTCATCTTTGGATGCCCCTGTGCTTTTTCAATACATGCATGCAGATTTATGTCTGCCCACAAATGATAACATTTTTAATTATTTTCACATCTAGTGTTACATGAATTCCACAGACTCGTGCCACAGATCCCCCTACCTCATAAGGAGCTGCTATTCTGCACCACTCTTTCACACTCCGTAGATTATTTCAACTAATATAAAAGAAATCCTCAATGAATGATGCCATTTTTAACATAATTGATTGTTTGATTGATAAATAAATTATAATAATGTAAAAATAGGAAGGGACTTAACAGAAAACCTGTAGAAATCCGCAGTATTTATGGTGAAACCATTTCGCAAAGAAACTTTTTCTAAAGAAGTCTAAGTAGGCAAAACGCTGCTGTCGTAATGCAACAATGTCTCACGTTGAATTCCGTTGCTCCTTTGTTTTGAATAAATAGAAAGATTAACTGTAAATTTTTTGAAAAAAAAATGTATTTCCTTCTTGTGCTAAAAGATAAAAGTCATAATAAAACGTAAAATGTTCTGAGAAAGAAATCTGGGTTCATCTAGATATCTCTGAAATTCTGTTCATAACGACAATCCCATCATGTTGTTCAAATACCTATATAAAATATTTTAAATGACTGCAATTAAGATTTTTACATTGTTAATAGCTACAAAATTCTTTAGATGCTAAAATAATAAATTGAAGATTGTAAATAAGTCAATGTAACGTTTTTACTGCATTTACTTAAACACTTCAAAGGATGGGTGTCATCTTTCGCGGTCGCGTTAAAATTCCGTAGTCCATTTTGGAAACAGTTGAAAACGATGCGATGGTGCAAGTTCCCTAACGTACTTGTTATATCTCTGTGTATTTCTGTTGGACTTATACCTTTCTTTACTAAGTGCTTAATACAGCATGATATTCGATATTTGCCATTTTTTTCTGTATACATATGTTTGCATGGCAGCAAACAACTATAACTACTACAATTTATGTATCATCAATTGTGTTTAACGCCCGTTTTTGCTACAGAGGCACCACAGGCGATGGACACTGGTGATACATGAGATGAAATGATATATTGGGAAAGGATTTTATGGAAGGAATCGTTCCAGGCCTAAGTTTAGGGTACCTCCCCGGCATTTGCCATTTATGAGGACTGAGGAAAACCTGGAAAAAACCTCAGTCAGGAAGGACGGTCCTGGCGGTATTCGAACCCAGACCTCCCGCTCACGAGTCCGAGACTAAACGACCTCGGCTACCCGTGGCGGTACAATTTATGTAATATTGCACATAATGTTGTATGGAATATGGCGGTTTTTGATAAATAAATAAATGGTTTCACAAACTGCTGCTGCAATCTGTGGATCATTCCGAGAACTTTTCAAATTACCTTCGTACTTTACAAGAACTTCTAATGTGCCAGGTGATACTTTTGTGCAATACGGTGCAGGTATTCGTTTGGATATAAAAGCTTTGTAAGAACTTCTACGTTTAAATTACTGGAAGGAAGGGTTAATATTATTTACAATTTTATCATCTAGAGGTCTAATTATAGCTAAAAAAACATTTTCTTTAAACTGCGCATGACATAGTTAAAACGTTACTTTGTGGCTGATGCTTTTTGTCTATAGAAGTAATGATTAATGAAGCTGATAATTCAACACATTCATTAGTTTCAATATTTACATATATACTTAAAATAATTTGTTTGCTTTGCCAATAGTTTAAAATTAGCTGCAGCTACTTTAGTATAGGCGGAGTTGGTTCAACTGTTTGCTGAAAAGTTTGTGTACTTGGTATAAGACAGCAGAACAAAAGACGAAAGAGATACGCAACCGCGAAGTTTGTTCAACTGTTTGGTGAAAAGTATGTGTACTTGTATAAGACAGCAGAATAAAAGATGAGCGAGATATGCAACCGCGTCATTAGTTAAACCTACTTGCATACAGCTACGCCACTGAATGCTTGTACCCGTGCTGCGTAAAACCACGAATCCCTCCACCGGCGGTAGTTTGTCATTCTACTTGTATAATGCTGAACAATAGCAATACGGTGGTTTTTCTCAGCTCCCCTACCGACGTTAGGGATAAGACCGCCCTAATCTTCATGCACTTTGAAGCAATAGGGAAAACGATCCTTTAATGCCCCGTCACTATCTACATATGCAGTATAATACCGCTATATCGCCCACAGCATAGATAACTATCCCCGAAAGGATTCAGAAGCATCGCGCTGCGTATGGAGAAAGAATAGCAAAAGTAATATCACTCAAGAAGATGAAAGCTTCCCATATGGATAGTAAACAGCATGGAAATTGATGAATACATGGCAATGAAATGATTAAATTACGCTTCTCAACATTTTGTAGACAAAATTGAGCGATATATTATTATTATTATTATTATTATTATTATTATTATTATTATTAGTTTTTATACCAAGCTTGAAGAATAACTCCGTTAGAATTGAAGTTAAAACCAATTTATTACTAATTGAGAAATATCATGGTAAAACGCTCACAGCGTTTTGAAAATTTAATTTATGAATTTCATTTTTTTAATTCTTTGCCTAGTTAGAAAAATGTTGTTCTTGAATCTATTACCTAGATATTGTAAGCTATAAAACTAAAATGCATGGTAAAATACGGCTTTGTTTCCAAATTATACAACGTTATTTCCAAGAATTAATATATGAACTTCACAACGCTGTGTAATCGTTAATTTAATTTGAGTAGAAATTTTCGCCTTAAGCCTTTATTTTTTTACAAGATAATTTGCATTCATCATGAGATATGGGTAGCTATAGTTGAATACAAGTAAAGTAATTCATGCATTTAAACCAGAACTGTAGGATAAGAGCATAAAAATTAGTTTATGTCGTTAATAACTTTGTGGGATTTGTTTCCGAAGTTTATTTAAACCAGCTGTAATTATAAATGAGATTTTGAAGGTTATAATCGCGATAGTTTTTTTTTCAGCAAATATTTGTTATTTTTAGTACAATATATAGGCTAGAAAGTTTGCCTCAATTTAAATTTACCCCTCAAGGCCTTTTTTAGCCCCTACAGGTTTTGACCTACCGCAGCAACCTTTGCGGCCTCTACCTCCGTCTTGCGACATCACAGGTAGATTGTAATATTGCAGGACGGCATGTGATTAGTACACCGCATTCCGCAGGTCATCATCACGCGGCGGTGTGATCAGAGGTCGCAGCCTCGAAGCTGAGTACAGCTCGTTTCAGATCTCCCAAGCTTAAACATCTCTAAGCAGTCGACCCTAAACGCTAGACCAAGAAAAAGCCTTTACTTTTCTCTTAAATATATATTAACCCAGGCCGGTGCTTGTTCATATAAATAATTATTTACAAAATAAAAAACATGAAAAGAAATGCGGTTCATCTTTTGACACCATCATCTGTTTTTCAAAGTGTTCTATAGGTCTTCCATGTTTACAGGCAGTAATTACCTAGTAATATTAGTTTCTTTCATTATTAGGGATTAGCGCTTTTTAAAGTTGTTAATAATTCATAATAATTTAAGATTATAATGATATGCTTTACTATAATTATTAATTAAATATTCGTCTAAATGTTTGACACTCTGTAAGCACTGATCTACTCTTGTTTCAGGTAAGCAGATGATAACGATTTCTGCCAAGAAATGCAACTGCATTAAGGTATGTTTTCAGTCACCATTGTCTTGATATTTTCTTATAAACTGACGGAAATATATGTGAATTTAATGCATAAAGTGTGAAGGAATTTAAAAAATTTGTGCTGGAGTGTACACAGGACAGGGTGCTTAAAAGAATATTGCTTTAGTGATTATATTTTGTAAAGTTGCAGCACGCCTTAATCTCCATATATTTAACATTTACTCATATTTGAGATAAGTACTAAATTTTAGTGGATATAATTTGAGTTTCTTCATTCTAATTACCAGGTTTTAACTCCTACCAGTTTGGGTGATGACTAGAATAACTTTTCAAATGACTCAATTACTTTGGTTTTTAACATGGTATTGCCATGCATATTATGCCAAAAATTTGCTTTGGAAGAAATCAATTATGCAGGACAGTATTTTTCTTGAGACATACAGTGTATTAGCTACAGCCGTTTAGCATTGCGATAAATTCAGTCAGACATTTTACATGTTGCTTATATGCTGTATGAGATCCAATAGAAGACCAGTGAGAGAGAAAGGAAGAGAGATATTTACTTTTTTCATAAATATATCATTGAGTTATTATTGCATTAATTTAGAAGCAAATAATTTAGGCAGTTGATAAAAGCAAAGCTGTGCGTAAAATCGTTTATTCTTGATATAAAATATGCCATAGTGTAACTTAAAGTGTAGACTCTCAAGAATCCAACAATGACTTCTATTATTTGGGCAAGATCTCAAACGACATTTCCGAATACGATCAGCAAGTATGCTTATTTTTTTTTAATCTTAATTATAGTAGGAACACAGTATTTGGTTAAAATATCCTGTTAACTTAGAAATTCTGGATTCCGATTAAAATTTAAAACACACACAACGCACGCACACATAAAACGAGAAAAATGACTGAAACATCACAAAGATAGCGCAGTATTCAGCACTGCTTGTGTTCCTCTTCAAAACAAGTGGCAAAATTAAGTATCGATTCTCGCAGTTAACATAATGTGTGAAAATAAATTAGACAAGACATAAGGAGAAAAAAGTGGACAAATAAAATAAAAATATGAATATTATATGAATAATATAAAAATACACTAAATGAGAATATTAAGAAATGTAAATATTAATAATTATATTAAAGTTATTAAGTTGTACATCATACAACTCTTTAATAATTTTTATTTTTCTATTCTTCCTTTTTTAGAAACTTATGGACAATTGTGAATTTAGCCTCGTATTCTATAAGCATTTTTTTAGTTTAGCGTTGAGAAAACCGGACCGTGTTTTCTTTTGTTTCACGGCACGGTTCCCCTGCGTTTGTACAAACGCGGAAAAAAGAAGTGTCGCCAAAAAGAAAATGTATCTTTGAGCAACTGCTTCACTTTTTTATGTAGAGGTCAGCTAGCACTAGTGTCCGTTTTATGTAAGTGAAATGGAGTAAATGGGAAGAGAGAGAAGGAGAGACTGGGAGAAAAAATGAACAAACTGAACGTTTGAAATGAACATTTCAGATAAAATGTGATGAACTTCCATATATATGTGTGTGTGTGTGTGTGTGTGTGTGTGTGTGTGTGTGTGTGTGTACAACATTTATATTTCTTGTAATAGTTTTAAATCTAAAAATTTAGATAATGGGAAAAATTCTTCAATTATTGAAACAGAAATGGAAATAAACCGTACTTTAAGAGGAATTTAAAATAAGAATAAACAATATCTTCTAACAGGATACAAATTCTTGAGTGAAAGTATCAAAAGGAATTATTAAAAAGTGAGTAACCATATATGTTTTATAAAAAAAAACTATTTCCTTCTAAATTCAGCTAGCAAGTAAAGGAACATATTGGAATGGAGAATTGACAAAAAATTAGAAAGGAAAATTAACGATCCTCTTTTCTAAGAGTAAGAGAAAAGAGATTTGGCCCTGAAAGAGATGAAATGAATGAAAAGGAGCTGAAACAGATATTAGTAATGGGAGGAAGAAACTGAGTTTAAATTATGAGCCTGGTGACTAAGACTTGACCTCAAATAAGGAAACAGTACCAGAAACAAGTTGCTAATTGATTTCAAATAGAAATGAATCTTTTTCTCTCCCTGGGCGTACATTGTTTGTAGTATTTGCCATTGGATTGTGTAAAATCACACAATATGGTTGATCAGAAGAAGTAAAAGCGGCAACATTTGGAAGAATTTCATTGATTCAAGCATAATAATGGAATATTTGAGAAACTGGACTCGCAATTATTAACAAAGAATTCAGAAAATGCTTTAAACTAAACAAATCATAAAAATAGAAAAAAGTAATTATAAATGTTACTAATGCAGACACGACTTGTAAAAACGACCAGATTATTATTACCAGAGCATTATAATGTGCAGTAACACTCACTGAAGTAAACAGAATAATATGAATTTGTTAACTTAGAAATTCTGGATTCCGATTAAAATTTAAAACACACACAACGCACGCACACATAAAACGAGAAAAATGACTGAAACATCACAAAGATAGCGCAGTATTCAGCACTGCTTGTGTTCCTCTTCAAAACAAGTGGCAAAATTAAGTATCGATTCTCGCAGTTAACATAATGTGTGAAAATAAATTAGACAAGACATAAGGAGAAAAAAGTGGACAAATAAAATAAAAATATGAATATTATATGAATAATATAAAAATACACTAAATGAGAATATTAAGAAATGTAAATATTAATAATTATATTAAAGTTATTAAGTTGTACATCATACAACTCTTTAATAATTTTTATTTTTCTATTCTTCCTTTTTTAGAAACTTATGGACAATTGTGAATTTAGCCTCGTATTCTATAAGCATTTTTTTAGTTTAGCGTTGAGAAAACCGGACCGTGTTTTCTTTTGTTTCACGGCACGGTTCCCCTGCGTTTGTACAAACGCGGAAAAAAGAAGTGTCGCCAAAAAGAAAATGTATCTTTGAGCAACTGCTTCACTTTTTTATGTAGAGGTCAGCTAGCACTAGTGTCCGTTTTATGTAAGTGAAATGGAGTAAATGGGAAGAGAGAGAAGGAGAGACTGGGAGAAAAAATGAACAAACTGAACGTTTGAAATGAACATTTCAGATAAAATGTGATGAACTTCCATATATATGTGTGTGTGTGTGTGTGTGTGTGTGTGTGTGTGTGTGTGTACAACATTTATATTTCTTGTAATAGTTTTAAATCTAAAAATTTAGATAATGGGAAAAATTCTTCAATTATTGAAACAGAAATGGAAATAAACCGTACTTTAAGAGGAATTTAAAATAAGAATAAACAATATCTTCTAACAGGATACAAATTCTTGAGTGAAAGTATCAAAAGGAATTATTAAAAAGTGAGTAACCATATATGTTTTATAAAAAAAAACTATTTCCTTCTAAATTCAGCTAGCAAGTAAAGGAACATATTGGAATGGAGAATTGACAAAAAATTAGAAAGGAAAATTAACGATCCTCTTTTCTAAGAGTAAGAGAAAAGAGATTTGGCCCTGAAAGAGATGAAATGAATGAAAAGGAGCTGAAACAGATATTAGTAATGGGAGGAAGAAACTGAGTTTAAATTATGAGCCTGGTGACTAAGACTTGACCTCAAATAAGGAAACAGTACCAGAAACAAGTTGCTAATTGATTTCAAATAGAAATGAATCTTTTTCTCTCCCTGGGCGTACATTGTTTGTAGTATTTGCCATTGGATTGTGTAAAATCACACAATATGGTTGATCAGAAGAAGTAAAAGCGGCAACATTTGGAAGAATTTCATTGATTCAAGCATAATAATGGAATATTTGAGAAACTGGACTCGCAATTATTAACAAAGAATTCAGAAAATGCTTTAAACTAAACAAATCATAAAAATAGAAAAAAGTAATTATAAATGTTACTAATGCAGACACGACTTGTAAAAACGACCAGATTATTATTACCAGAGCATTATAATGTGCAGTAACACTCACTGAAGTAAACAGAATAATATGAAATGTGTGGACGAAAGAACAAAGACTAAATTATTTTTTTAAAAAATAATCAGGGACGAAATATCAATACAGAAGTAAATAATGACAAAGGCTATAAAATATAAGAGTGAAGAAACGAAACTTTGCAAAACATAGGTGATGAGAAAGTAAAAGAAAATAATGTTGAAAACACTCAAAATGAAATGTGTTAGTCCCTAATTGGGAATAACAAAATCAATGGATTAAGGAACACAGGTATAAGAGAAAATTAATGATTAATGAAATTAAGAAATGCCAAAAACTTTCCTCGTGTAACACAGAAGGGTTGAAAGATTTAGCAGAAGGTAACAAACTGTTGGAATTTTAGCATCAAAATTGGTCTTCAGGCTTAAATCTTATAATGCTAGAGGAAAGAGAAAATTACAAAACCATTTCACCTTGGAGAACATGTTCATTATGAGGACTGCTGTTCATGCAACAAGAGAGAGGATATCACCGACCCTGCCTACAAAGAACCCGAGGCAAGTTCCAGGGGATATCAACAGTAAACATTGTGTTCATTTCCATTCATATGACATGTTATTTTCGTATCGTTCATGTTTCATTACAATTCGCTGAAGGATATATCCGCATTTAGAAATTTAATAAGTACGTAATAAGCTTGCAAGAGCTAAAGTGACAGTGAAAATAATGTCTCTGCACTAGAGAACGGCAAGAAATTAGTCATATCGATTTATTCAAATGTTCTTGATATTTGCATGAAGTGAATGAGTTTGTACGTTTTATTACGTGTTGATATTACCGCGTGCCGTTTTAGCCCAACATCAATTAGCAGTGGAGGATTGATGTGGCGTGTAGCTTTTAGGACGCCATGGTTGAGAAAATAGTTATGCAAATATTATGGCCCACTGGGGTAGCGATATCACATCGAGAGAACAGGGCTTAGGATGGTTTTACCGCCGTACAGTCTGGTTGCAGTCGTGGAGGTCTTCGAAAGAGGAAACTGAGAGGCTAACGTTCCTCCTGGAAACCATCGGCCCCTAAGAGTGTTCTGGATTATAAAAAATCAGTGCTACTGTTTTAAGAATGTCATGTTTTACTTATTAATATATTCCACTTTTTCATACTTAAAAACTTGTATGCATTTGAAAGCTTTTCAGCAATACAGGATTTGTTTAAAGATCTTCCCGTTGAGTTTTCAGTAAACATATCAATTTTCAAAGGACGTTGTTTAATTTTTATTACAGTAAGCTATTTTCCAGCAGTCTTTAATAACTTAAACAGGTTAAATTTACATCAAAAGAACGTATCTCCAAGTTTCAAAGCTAAACATTATTTTCTTTTGTATCTGAACGCAGCCACATTCTTGGGTAGGAAAAAATTAACACTTGCTATATGGTCATCAAACAAACGGAAGAGTGCAACTAAATTCAGAGCGACTATCAAGGAAACTAATCTCACACGTAAAGTGGGCGTTTACTCACTTTTAAACACCTTGGTTTGGGACTCCATATGCGTTCAGAATGTATTCTGATTTGAACAATTCAAGAGCTAAATGCAGCCTGGATTCTAAGACATTACATCTTTGAATTGTATTAAATTAACTGTTAAATTATAATTTTTTTTGGTAATTTATTAACATTCGTGTTATTTAGCTAAAAATATACTATTTTGGATCATTACTAACACTAGTTTTAGAAACTAATTCTCTTGCATTTAGAAAATTTTCTTTTTGTCGTTTTTGCGAAAAACGAAGAAACCACACGTGATGATGGTGATAACGGATATTATAATGCTTTTTCTGTCACATATAAATATTTTAAAAATACTTATGGTAAATTATAGATAAATAAAATACAAACATACAAATTTCATACACATCCGCGCGCGCGCACACACACACACACACACATATATATAGGGAGATAAGTGAGGGAAATAGATAACACAGGTGTCTTCTGCCTTTGAAGAAGAACACAAGATCGAATTATACAGAGTGAATCCGAACTCCACCCACAAACTTTCACAAGTACTTCAGGGAACTTTTTCCTGAGTTTATATACATATAAGGAACCCATGGTCTCCTGTGGTCCCGGATGATTTCATTTTTTTTAGTTTTATAATAACTCAACCGCCTTTGTATCTGTTTACTCGCAATATAATTGTTTCCAAACAAAACACAACATTTGATTGCTGTGGCGCGTGTTTACATTACGGTCCGCCACCAATTAATCAACTACTCATAATCTTCGGACAATTTCAATTATTTATTTTTAAAGATGGATCAAATATTACAAAAAATGACATGAAAAAGACCAAATTACACCGTTACACTGTTTAAAGTAATTGCTCAAAATGTAGACCACCATGACGACGACAAACTTCGTAGCGACGCTCATGGACTGTTTAAATGTCTGCATGTAATACTCGCATGGATTGGTTGTGGTGGTTCTGTTCCAAGGCCAACTCGATCATCAGATCTGATACCCATGGACTTTTTCTTCTGGGGTCACATGAAGAGCCTCGAAACTATCATGGACCTGGTTGTTAGGATTGCAGCAGCAGCTAACGATGTGCGTCAATCTCCTGGGATGCTAGAGCGTGTGCGACAGTCCATGAGGCGTCGCTGTGACGTTCATCATGATCATGGCGGTCAACATTTTGAACATTTACTTTAAACAGTGTGATTTGCGTTTTAATGTCATTTCTGTAATGTTTGGTCATCTATCCTTAAAAATAAATAATTGCAATCGTCAGGAGGTGATGAGCAGTTGATTAATTGGTGGCAGACCGTAATGTAAACACGCTCTACAGCAGTCAACTGTTGTTTTGTTTGTAAACAATCATGTTCCGTGTAAGCAAATACAAAGGTGGTTGAGTTATTACAAAACGAAAACAATTAAATCATTCGGTAACCAGCCACCGGAAAAGATCCATGAACAACTTGTGAAAGTTTGTACATAGGGTTCAGGTTCACCCTGAATAAGAACTTTTGGTTCAAGGCTGCAACAATGGAATTATCTACACCGCTCTGGAAATAAAGATTTGGAGCAGTTCTTTAAAACTGAAGGTGATTTCACATATTGCAAAGACGTTGATTGTCTGATGAATATGAGGCATAGTCCTGATCACTGGCGATTATTCATTGATGATTGAAATATTAGTTTTAACGCCAGCACTTATACATAACAGAAATAAGTTGTCTTGTATTCCGGTGGTCTATGTTACCAACACAATAGAAATGTATCTAAAAAAATATTTGCTGGGATAGATTATAAGAAATTTCTGGTGATTTCAAAGTCGTTGACAAAATTTGGCTCCCACCATCACACGCCAAATTGAGGTTTAAGAAAAAGTATATGAATAAAGGCATTAGTTATGAACGGTTTTGCATTCACTTCTTAATGCGGAAAATCCCTCAAGCTTGGTTTCGAAAAAATAAAAGAAGGCGCGCTCATTTGTTCATAAATGAGGGAACTTTTAAAAGAATACCAGCTCAAAGCATTGCTAAGTAACAAGAAGAAAGCAGCTTGGAAATTCTTTAAAAATGTTTCGAATAGTTTTCTGGGATATTTCAAAGTTGAACATTTCTAAGAATTTGTCGAATATTTGACAAACTCGTATAAATAGCTGGAGTGCAACATGTAACTAAAGAATTCACACCTAGATTCCCCCTTGAAATTGTGGTTACGTGAAAGGAGCGCTTTTACCAGGAAATTTCGATGCTTGAGCAAAGGCACAAGGTACTAGGATGATGCCACGTTAGCTAATTACTGTTCATGGTGAAATTCTGAAACAGAATATCACTGACAGGCCAAAAGTGGACACCATTAAGGTAAAATCATTTTGTATTAACTTTTTAAAAATATTTTTAATTTTTTCATGTTAACTTACATATAATCGCAGCGATTATCACCAAAACAAGAGCTAAATGATCAATTTAAGCATCGTTTTCGTGTTCAGTAACGCAGAAGACATAAAAATCATATTCTTTTCATTATATTTTCAAATTTTCCAAATTTATTAAACAAGTTATTCGTGATTTTAAGGTAATCTTTAGTGTCGCAACATTATGGAAGGATTATATAATTAAAGGTGTACTTAATAACTAAATACTGTTATGCAATACACTGCTAACAAGGAGAATCCTGTTAGATATCAGTTTATCGTTTATTTTTGCTTGTTATGTAATAGATCTTCTGTAGCACAACTTTGAGCTGATTTAATGTCGTTAGGTTTTTAGCGCCGTGAACCATTACATCAGGCTTTCATCGACACTGCTGCTTTAAAGTTTTCAGGGTTGGATTTTTTTTCTCAGCTCCGCTCAAAGGCCGTGACAAATTCCCTTACACAGCGTTCGCAAAGGGGAATTAACCAGCTCAGATTCCCCTTCAATTTCTCGCTTTGTGTTTCTCACTCTATATGGAGCGTTCTCGGCATATTTCACATTTCCTTCAAGGCTGCCTCTTTTTTTTAAATTCTTTTCTTTGTAAAATCTCAATGCTTACCTTTTACCTCACGTATTAAACTGGGTAGAGAATAATTCGAAACCTATTTTGAAAACGTGGATAGAAGTTGTAGAATATATGAACCAATCCATATCAAATCGAACAGCAAGGAACCTTACAAATTAGTATTACTTAAAAACTAAACATAAAAACTACACATTAAATGATATAGTGGTAACAACGGACTTTTATTTTCACAAGTTTGCAACAACACAAATAATTATAACCGTCGCACGGGTCTTACGGAGGTACATACCAATACCTTCCGTTTAGAATGCATAAGTATATTTACAAACATTACATGTAAACATCGTTCGCATATGCAAACACATTCAGACTCAAAGAACCGCTTCTAAGTCCATGCACTTTGCCTAGAAATGAATCAAGCTTTGGCCAGTTTTCGTTCAGTCGATCCACTGTCTCCCAGTCTCATATCATAAAACATGACAGAGTTCATCATGGCTCTATACATATACCTCAGGTGCCTATGACAACGTTTGCAAAACTTACATTTGCACAAGGGCTTAACATGACACCGTGTTTATGAGTTTAATCCATCTTCCTTTCATAATAAGGTTTACCTTTAGATAGCAAAAATATTTTATTTCTCCATTTTATTGCATTTCAATTTCTCAATTTTTACAGCCCATTTTTAAAAGTGCTAGTTTTAGTTTTGCTGACCTTCACGATAATTTCTCATTAATAGCAATGACCCCCCCCCCCTAACTTGTCGAGTTCTTTCTGTAGACCCTCAAAAGATAATGAGCAAATTAGTAAGCCAACGGCATAAAGAGGAATTTGAATCTTAGTGTAGTTTATTTCTGGACCTTCCATCTCCTTCAAGAACAACGTATGCTATAAATAAAGAAATTAAACAATAAAATCGAAAAAACACGTCCCTGCCTTATTCGCCTTGATGTTCACCGACAGGTATACAATTTTCGTCCTAATTGATGCAAAATATAACATTTTTAATATACGCAGTAACAGTCAACATTTGCTATGATTAGCTTTGTATATATACATGCAAATATAAACAGACACACATATATAATTAACAAATTAACAGTAATAATAAAGTAAGGATAAAACAGATAAAATCACTTCAAGTGTGGCTTTATCTAAGTGTTTTATCCTTATCTACTTTTATTATTGCTGTTAATTTGTTACATTGTTAATAGTGTTATTTTATTTTTATTTTTCATTTATTTTATACACACACAACCACACACACACACACACACACACACACACACACACAAAAACCGTTTATTTTCTTGTTTTAATACATGTATCGCATATTTGCTTGCATTATTTTCCAGTAAAATCCAATTCTTGTTGTAGAAATGTGTACAGATCTTTAATACACACAACTTATTTCAACCAAGAAAATATATTGAAATTACATTAATAAAATGTTTCATTAAACATTCAACAGAACTTAGTAAATAGCTCATATAAATACAATGTGACTATTGTAGTACTTGTGGTTTATTGAATTAAAAAAGCACAAACATCAAAAGAAGTGAATAATTATATTAGAGTATACTTTTGAAATGCTATTTCATGTAGAGATAGCATAAAAAATAAATACTAACCTCTACGGTAACGTAATTATGTGACCAAAAGCCTTAAATTAATCAGTGTAAAATTTGCATGCAATAAATAATGTATGAACATAGACATAATGAAGTATTTGTTTGTTCACACAAATATAATTTCTTTATATTTAAAACATGAATTTTCTATGCTATTAGCTGAGTAAGTCTGGTTCCTTTTAATGTGGTTTTGAATAAAAGGAAAGAGAACCAAACGGGCTCGATAATAAACTCTGACGGACTTACAAATCCACATTGCAGTTATGTGAAACAGGATATGTATTCAACGAAATACTGGGCAGGTTAGTTATAAAAGCAAACAGATTGCCGCTTCTTCTGTCTTTAATTTGGAATTTTGACCAGAGTTCCAACATGGGCAGACTATGCTGTCTAAAGAACGGTGGCACATCTGCATTTTTGGTGCGATAATCATATGTTCGACATCTACCACAAACTCACGCTAACAGCGAACTGACAGAAAATCGGTTGCTCAGTTTATAGCCGGCAAACCAAATGTTACGCTGTTGAATGGTGTTACAGTTTCCATCTCTATTTGAGTATTGGTTCATTTTGGAAGGGACATTCATGCTCCAAAAAACATCTGCAGAATAAAACGCTGGAATGCTCACAAAACTATTTTAGGACCATCTGTAATGAGTGAATGCAAAAACTCAGCATAAGGTATTGTTCCAACCGGTAAACGTTGTCTGTCATTAGACAACGGTGTTCTTAAGCGTTTAACATCATGTTACGTACACTCTAACTATTGAGTCATTACAAACAAGGGAAGAACTAGATATAACCCACCGTCCGGCCGGTAAACAAGAAATTATGTATAACATATGAGGGTGGTTTGTAGCTTGTCTCACCTGTGGCATCTTCTTAGCAGCTTCATTCTGCTCTATTCTGATTTTAAAGCTCAGAAATTTGGGTGGCTAATATTTTTTTCGTAATTTTTTGTCAATATTTCTTATTCTTTTAGCTATGTAGCCTTTATACCAATTTGATTTTTCTCTAATCCTCCATACGATACTCTCATTTCAATTATTTAAAAATTGCTACGCCATTAATTTTCTATCAATTTATAAATATTAAAATTATTTTCTTCGTCTGTATTTCCTTTTATACTGCTTATAAATATAGTATTCTACGGGTTAATAGCTATTTTATATTCTTAATTAATGTCTAAAATTCTGAGTGAAGATAGTTGTGGGAACACCATAATCTTGTTGAATATTTTTTTAAAAAAATTTCCTTTCTCATATTCTAGAACATATTTTTATTCTATCGCATATACAAGAAGCTAAAAATATATATACAAAGGATTTCCTAGTAGAAAGGGTTCTGACACTTAAGTATTTTGAGAGCAGGAAAAAAATGGCATCAGGCTGTTCAGTTTGGAGTTACAGACATTGATATGATCAGCGTATTAGCTACGTTGCGATGTGACGTGTGTTCACTAGTGTCATTCGTGAAGACGCAGTCATAAGAAGGTTACACTTTATTCAAACCACAGGTCAGTGTCGCTCAGTATATTATACAGGTCTTCGTGGAAATGGAAAACGCTTTGAGGATTACAGTAGATAATTTAATGAAACAATAATTGTATTTGAATTTCAACTGTGATTCTCTCTTTTTGGCAGAATAAATTGCGTTTTTAAGATAAGCTGTTTTCTTTTCAGTTCCCTTGACTATCCAAAACACATTTGTAACTTTGCAGTTAACTTCCACAGCACCGCAACAAATCATTTTGACGCCATTTGTTCCTATTCATAAGGTGCCCATTTCTACCGAAATTATTTCTACACACTTTTCCGGTCTCCAAACAATGCAAGCATATTTATTTTATTTCCTATGACTATGGCATATTAATGCGATATATATATATATTCTTTTTTCTGATCATTTTTGTACATTGTATCCTATGCTTTTCGTTTATTGGTTAGTAGTAAATGTACAGCCTGTGTAATGCAAGTTTCCGAGCTTGTATTAATTTGCTGGTATTCATGAAATATACATCTTATTTTAATTAACTTAGAAACTAAATGTTAATGTTATCTGCACAAAAATGGCTTATGCTCAATATACTGTGCAAAAAATTACCATATTTAATACTTAATAGGCCACGATTGTTCATACATGTTAATAAATGATCTCAGGTATTAGATTATTTGAAACTCTCGAGAGGAACAAAAATATGTTGTGACTATATATATATACTGAGAGTTTCAAAGAATCTAATACCTGAGATCATTTATTAACATGTATGAACAATCGTGGCCTATTAAGTATTAAATAAGGTAATTTTTTGCACGGTATATTGAGCAGTAAGTCATTTTTGTGAAGATTACATTAACATTTAGTTTCTAAGTTAATTAAAATAAGATGTATATTTCATGAATACCAGCAAATTAATACAAGCTCGGAAACTTGCATTACACAGGCTGTACATTTACTACTAACCAATAAACGAAAAGCATAGGATACAGTGTACAAAAATGATCAGAAAAAAGAATATATATATATATATATATATATATATATATATATACCGCATTAATATGCCATAGTCATAGGAAATAAAATAAATATACATGCATTGTTTGGAGACCGGAAAAGTGTGTAGAAAGAATATATATATATAGCTGATTCATTTATAATTTGAATACTGAATAAATTACTCTTTCAAAAGTTTTAGATTGGGTTGGATCAAATGATTTGAGATGGAGAAGAATATTTCGGTGTTTCAGCCCATTTGAGCCCATCTCCCATTTAGGTCACCTCCGGTAGAAAAGAATAAGATGAGATGAGAAGAGAAGAGGCACGGGGAAAGCATTTAGGGGCTTCCGAGACCCTCGGAAATGTCGCTTCCATATAGAAGCTGCGGCAGAAATCTTTCGAAAGCGCAAGCCACCGTCACACCGCATCAGCCGATCTCGCCTGGAACTTTTGACCCTGTAAAAGAACGAAAAGAAGTGAAATGTTATGAAAACGGAGAAGGGAAAGTGCGTGTAGAGGAATATTAATCTATTTACCCAAGCGACCAGGGGAAAACATGAAAAACCCAAGATCTAGACGACCAGTCCCAAGGAATTTAAAACCGAGACCTCCTGAATGCAAGATCCAAGCGTTTCCGTCTTAATCCCCTTCCTCGGTTCTGTTAAAGGGATTATGAAACGTCTGATTCATTCAGTAGATAATACTTCTGAAAAATTTGGAAAGCTAGCACTTGTTTATGATAGTGGGTCAAAATATTTACATTAGTGTGTTATAGTCATAGAAAAAATAATTAAATAGTTAGCGTTTATATTGTTGCAACCACCGTAGGACCTGCTCGCGATTTCTCCTAATTACGCGTGGTTGCAACGCGGGGGCTTTCTCCTATTAAATCCAAGGGATTCTATTCTATAGGGACTTAAAGGGGCAACATAAATTAAAACGTACATTTATGATTCAAGATAGCTGAGATTCCACACATAGATTAAGTGAATTACATGTCATTATTAACTTAAATGTTTGTGCTAGGTGATTCACACGGAGAGATGTAGGAAGACATCGCCCTTTATCTAAGACTCACTCTAAAAGTCTAAACTTCCTAACGCATGCGCTGTTCAACTCGTACTCATCCACAAGTAATCAGCATAGCCAAATAGCAAGCCTACAGCGTAATTTAACAGTACGTTAAAATATGTAGCATTTTGGAAAGTACGAGTATATTAAACATGTATATGTAAAACACTGATTTATGTAGATAGTTAAAAAATGTTGAAATTCCTAGCATCATATATTAATGCCGCTTAATGACTTTCGTTACATTTATAAAATTACTCCAAACATAAATTTCTTTACTGTATGTTTTAGATTAACAAAGGTTCTACAAAACAAAACAATTCTGCACCTGAAAACCAAGGTATCTTATGTTCATTTCGCTCATTTCACCGCCACGGTTGCCCGAGGTCGTTAAGGTGCGAACTCGTAAGCGGGAGATCTGGGGTTCGAATCCCACCAAGACCGTCCTCCCTGACTGAGGTTTTCTCCAGGTTTTCAACGGTCCTTATAAATGGCAAATGCCGGGGAGATACCCTAAACTTAGGCCTGGAACGATTCCTTCCTTAGAAGTAAATCCTTTCTCAATATATCATTTCATCTCATGTATCATCAATGCCCATCGCCTATGGTGCCCCTGTAGCAAAAACGGGCGTTAAACACTGTTCATTCACTCGTTTTCAGATAGTTTAATTTTTTATTCTTGGTTTATCACCCTCTCTTTATAGCCATGGTATTGTATCTGAGCTGCAATAATTAGGGGAGGAAACAGCTAAAATCTGAATATACAAACATAGAACAATGAACAGATGCCAGAACACATACTGTAAAAGTACTTATGCGGAAATACGACATCATTGTCTGAGGTACAGAATTTGTGAAACGTGAAAAGTAGGTGAACAACTTCTCAGTGCGATGGGAAACAGTACCTTGAACGCAGTTTAATGTACACTCTACTAATGGGCAGGCAATGCTGTATTTATCCATTTGTGGCAGGAGACCTTGCACCTGCATCAGAGGAGCGTCAACATCACGTCTAAATAATCTGTCGATACGATTTTGTTTCCTGAAGCGGCGGATCGTCTGCAGTATGTTCCATAATTATTCATCAGTTTGACCAGGTAATGGTCCAGATGCACTTAATTAAATGACGGACTACCAGAGCTGGAGAGTGCGTTAATCTCAATCAGTTGGATCATTGATAACAGTGGTGACGTCGTTCGTGATGATTAATATAGGACTAGCTCCTGCTAGTGATCCTTCGGTTGGAATTTCCACAAGTAATGGCATGGGCTTAATAAGTTTGCATTACCATAACTCCCTGTTGTCACGAATTCGGTGTCGTTCCATTTTTCATCAGAAATAAATAGTTTGAAGAATTAACGCCCAAGTGTGAGGAGGGTTTTCTATGTCCAGGGTGACTGATTCTGCAGAAACACGAAGGAAGAGTTTGGATAAAAATATTTCAGTCTTTGTGATAAAATTATAACTCCAAAAGAACAGAAGTAATCACTCTGGAATTTAATACAGCGATTCCGATTATAACAATAAAATATTTTATATCGAATGGTTCCAGTTAGGCCTTAACAGATTCCAGCAGCCTAAGAATTCTCTATTCGGGTTATACGCTGATCAAAACGCTTTCCCTGTTCATCAGTAATATAATTAATTCTTTAAGGAAAAGAATAGACACCGACACTGGAATCAATTATTTGTTGTAATTCACTTCATCCCAGCCAATATGACATTTATAGCAATTTATTTTATTCATCGCCATAGTGCATTCAATATTAATGCTGTTATTGTGTTTCCTCTTTGAGGTTTTGGTGCAACGTTATCAAAGTTTGGTATCTGTGTGATTGTACGAACATCGCTTTTCAAGTTGCTTTACTGAACTAAGAACTAAATTTCGTTGCTAAGTTAACGAAATATTAGGCCATCCAATTATCTGATGACCGATGCTGCGGCGAGATACTACATTGGCCGATAATCCATTGCGCAAGGCCAACCAATCACATGAATCGGGGCGTGTGGGCTTACCAAACTGCTACGTTTGTTCAAGTCTTACGCCACTCAGTATTTGTTTTAAAAGTGAAATAACAAGAGCAGGGGGGGGGGGCTCTTGCGCTAACACTTATGACTTGCATTTGGGAGATTCTGGTTCAAATCTTTCCGTGTCTCCATAAACTATCTTTTCACGATGGGGCACTTGGGATTCTGCGAAATTTTTATAGTGTTATTTCCAATACAATATCACAACTATCATAACGAACGATTCTGACATGAAGGCTAATTTGACATACATAAAAAGATGTTTTAAGACGGTCTTCTTCCCCTTCTTCTGCGCATAGTTTGAACTTTAATTCTTTCTGGCTCCAAATTGCTGGTATCATCTTTTCTTTGGTACACTCCTTTTTTTTTCTCTCTCTCTCTCTCTCTTCCCTTCCGAGTTATAGTTCAGTGCTAATTATATTATTCTACTATCGGATATTATACGTAAAATTCATTCCATCTTCCATATTTTTTACAGTTTTGTTTAATTCTTTAGTCTTTAAGTAGCTATGGAAGTTTTTTTTTTTTTTTTTTTTTTTTTAATATTTTTGTATAACCTGGTGTGGACTTGAAAAATCTAATCTCTAATTTACAAAGGGAGTGTTTAGTATTACTCTAAGTTTCAAATCCATATGAAATAGTAGGTATAGCTTTATATAATTTAATTATTGAATCTGCCTTTACTTATTTTTCAAAGTTTGTCTAGGTGTTCTTATTTTATAATTATATTAGCTTGACACTCATGTTTCTATTTATCTGAATATTATATGACATTTTGTACCTTAGAAAGTGATACTTGTACTAAAATGATTTTCCAAAACTAATTGTACAACACTAAATGCTATGTATTTTTTTCCTGCGGAAATTTGCATATTGAATTCTTTGCTACTTCATTGAGAGGATTTAAAAGTTTCGATACATAGTTCAGGCGGTAGGTTGTTAGGTCCCTCAATGCCGTCGCTATTTTCTTGTATAGACCAGCGGCGCTAAAGCGCTAAGCAATTTTAAAACTTATATACAGCCTATTAAGTAACAGAATTTGGTACTCGTTCTTCTTAGAAGCTGAAAATGCAACACATATGCCCTAACACAAAATCCACATGTTTTTAGGAAATTATCTCTGACATGCATCAGTTCCTCATCACTAATGGACTTAACTTCGTTTCGAATATTTTAAGTTTTTCCAGTGCGTGAGGGCTAGTTGTATATAATCCATGTTTACTGTTACCGCAGATAAAAATCATAAACCGGTTGCCAGGAAATTTACACCAAAATACCAGTCTCGTTATGCCATGCGACTTTCTGTACCTCACAATGCCTTGAAGATGAATATATGACGGCCAGTACATATCTCATATATACACAACAATACTGCACCATTTAATTAACCCTCGCTCTCGACTACATAGTACAACTGTCCGACTCCAGCTCGCAACTGACTAAAAGAAGAATGACGTCGCGCGTGCCGCGTGGGAAACCAGCGATTCGAGAGGATTAGATCCTCTGGTCGGCCGATTTTATTTGAGGGGCTTCCAAACTGCTCTCTTTGTATATTTAAAGCATTTAAATTGTATGTAATTCATTTTCAGTCTAATTTATTGAATTTGATCGTCTATTCACATAGTGTTTAGTGTTTAAAATTATATTTCTCATTCTAATAACTTATTTTATCTAGTTTTTTTTTTTTCATAATCTTATTATTTCGTACATATAAAATTAGAGAAAGAATGAATGAATGAATAGTGTTTAACGCCCGTTTTTATTACTGAGGTATCACAGGCGGTGGACACTGATAATACACGAGATGAAATGGTACATTGGGAAAGGATTTATTTTTTTAAATGAAGGAAACGCTCCAGGCCTAAGTTTAGGGTACCTCCCCGGCATTTGCCATTTATGAGGACTGAGAAATACCTGGAAAAAATCCCAGGAGGACAGTCCTGGCGGGATTCGAGTCCCAGACCTCTCGCTCACGAGTCCGCGCCTTAACGACCTGGGCCCCCGTGACGGTTTATAAAATTAAAGAGTGCCGTTACAAAGCTCAGTCTTTTTTCTCCTCCTATAGTCGATATTGCTACAGATTCTGACTTATTTGCTGCTATTGTTACCCCTTTATACATATTTCTAAGTAGTTTTTGTTAAATATATTGCTAGTCCTTTTTTCTTTAAGAGTCCCATAATTTTATTTTTAATTCTTTATCAACTTTATTTTTGTAATGAACAAATAACAAATGTGTTTCTAAATAAAACACTAGATTGACTATTATTTATTTTGCTCCTTCCTTTTCTAAAACATGGCCGATTTTCCAGGCTAATTACGCCCACTCTTTTATTTTATCTATAACTTGTCATTTTGGCGTAGATTTTACATGCAGTGCAAAGTAAACGCATTCCTCTATAGTTATTGGAGTTTTTATCTTTCCGTTTTTAAAAATTGCTACTATCAAAATCTTCCACATCTTCCATTCTTCAACTTTTTTATTTGCATCACATATTATAAAAGTGTACATGTCCCTGAACATTTCTCAATGGAAATTTTATTAATTCTACCTATGATTTAGAGCAGTTTTCAATTGTGAAAGTAGCAAAAACATAAGAGCATTCAATCAATTCTTAAAAAAATAAGAAATATAAACAATTTTCAGAAAATGTATCGGAAATATTATTGGATATATTAGATAAACAAAATAAAACATACTGGAACACTTGAAGTAAGGAAAAGCTACGTATTAAAATTTTTCGATGTTAATATTTTTGTAGGGACTTTTTAAAAGCGAATCGTTCTATTTTCAAGTATATGCCCCGGGCATCATTTGCCGTGGAAAGGAATTTTGCAAAGTGTCCTCCAAAAAAATTGGCAACTTACCAAATTTGAGAATCTTAAAGTGACAGCACTTCATCACTACAGTGCTGAATAGGAGATGTGCAAAATAAATCCCCCCTCCCTATTTGGACACTTACATTGGCAGGTAAGTATTTCTAATATTTTCTTAAATTATATGACATTATTCAGAAATGCACATTAATTCTTTGTCTTTTTCGTTTAATTTTCGTGCATGTATTTACGAGCCTTTGTTATAACAAATAACATATTTGAACTGAAAACTCTTATATAATAAAATCTCAAAGAGACCGGTTAGAGCCTATATACATTTATACACACACATTCGAAAACCCATTTCACTGAAATGATACATAAATCTCTGGAGGAACAGCGAATACAACAGGTCTAGTACCTGAGACTTATGATATGTTCTTCATTTTTTTATTTCTGCTGTAGTAGAATGTAATTTTGGTACCACTGCTCAAGTGATTAGACTGCTCGCCTCCCACCTAGGTGACCTGGGTTCGATTTCAGCGTCCGTAAGTAGAATTTTTGACTGTCGAAGCAGCGCCTGTGCACGTTTTCTCTCTGTACTCATGTTTCTTCTGCCACACACTCCTTCGTAGCCCTCATCCCCATCTTCATCATTCAGCGTGATGTAGTTCACTGATTCTAGGTGCGTGCATGCGTTACAAATGGACTACGCTACTACCCTTCCGCTTGCTGTCTGGTTGAACAGCGAGTTGGCATTAGAATTCACTCAAATACTAGTACAGTCAAAAAGAAACGGAATGTCTGAAGCCATTTGTATTGCAGAGGAAACAGAACCCTTCAAAGTAGCCCCTTGGTCAGTGACATGTTTCTGCTAGCGTCCATACCACTTTTCGAAACTGTCCTCCACTCCATTTTTAGTTAAACATCTCTTCGGCCAAAGCAACTATCAGCCCCTTGAGCAAATTGGGGTTTTTCCCCCAAAACGGGCAATGATCGGCTGAAGCAAGATCTGGAGAATACGCAGGTTTAGAAAGGACAAGCGTTATTGTGTTGGATAGAATAAAAATCTTTCCTGGCCACAAATGAGCCTTGTAAGTTGCATTGCATCACTAGTCCTAAGAATGGCTAAATATTGACAGGAATTTTTTAGAAATGTACTTAGCAGTGTATTGTTAGTCGCAATCGATAACCTGCAAAGCCATAGTTTGTCATATGCCTGGGAAAATATGCTATTACTCTACGAAGGCAAGAGAGAGAGAAGTTGCCTATACAGCAAGGCGAAGTCAAGTCAAGTTCGCTTTCTTTTTGATTCTACTGGTAACTTTTAGCCATTATTTTTTGCGAGTATTTTCCTACCGCGAGACAAAAACAAAGAGTGTGATGCGAAGGACGAGAGAGATTTTTCTTTTTCAATCCTTACATGCCATTGATATTTTTTAATTTTGTAGATATTCGAGTTGATATTAGTAGGTATTTTGTTTGTGCATTGTCTAATTGGATGCACAATATCTTTTTGTTCCGAGTAAGGCCTTTTGGCATGGTCTGCCTGATTTTTTAAGTGGTATTGCTTTGAGTTAACGAGGTTGTGACTGTAGGAAAGGAAGATTACGTTTTACTGAACAAATATTAATTTCCTTTTGTGAATGAAAGGAAGGTTTTTACATAAATCAGACAGAGCCTTCCAGAACAGATATTGCGCTAGAGATAAAGGGAAAATATTTGATACAAAGAAATCTCCATACATTGAGCGGTGGCTGAGGCGTTAACGCTTGGAATTCGCAAACGGGAGGTCACGGGTTCGTATTACGGGGCCTCCCATTCTGAAAGCAAAGTTTTCGCTGTCCAGCTCATATCATTTCATTTCGATCCGTTGGTTCGATTACAGGGTTGAAAGTTGTGACTTTGGCTTGCACTTTGGAAAGATTTCTGTATGAAACCGGACCCTCTGGGAGGGGGTGAATTCCCTGGGAAGGGGGGGGCATCCAACATTGAAATTTTCTATCTGGAAAGAACAATAGGGATCCCGTCTACGTTTGTGCGCAGATCTCGGCCCGGTGTACCCGACATCTCACCCTTCCTCCCGGAGGTATTCCCCGATGGAAGCGTAGGCACAAACGGCTAGCCCTCGAACAAGGCTAAAGTGCCGAAGTACCCTCCTCCACCTCTAAAGTTAGAATCCAATCCAACCTCTATATCGGTGGAGAATGCGGTTATTTTTTAACACATTTCAAAAAGAGACTTGTTTAATTCTGCAAAATAGTAATTGATGCCATCGACGAAAATGTCTTTCCCAGCAAGAGAAAGCAACCATTATAGACTAAGTGTGGGAATAGAGTGAGCTAGAACCAAGTTTGTGTTCTTTTGCTATCGAAACGGCGCTGTAACTTTATCAAACCCCATTTATTTGTACGCCAAGTGGACCTTTTCTTCCTACAATTAAAAAGTATTGATTTATGCATTTCCAAGTAGCATTCTAGGATTATTTATGGAGAATCTCTCCATTCAAAAAATGCTCATCACCTTCCCAGCCGACGATTCTATATTGACTGCTCTTCGATTCAAATTTTGTCCATACTCATAAATAGATGAAAATTTTGGATCGGATTGCACTTAAACTCACCCCTATTGCACTAAAATTTGTTTCACTGCTTTTTGGTCCACAGTCAACAATCTCAACTTCCGTCGAGTACACATCTTTTCCACATAAAAATTTTCATGCAAATTGTTGTGTACTCATTCAACTGAGATGTCTAAAGTATCGGCGATGTGTTTATTTCTACTCGACTGTCTTAAATTGCAAAATAATGTATTTTTATATATTCTTTATGGTGATCGGAAGTGAATGTCTGAAACTCTCTTCATCTTCAATGCATGTATACCCACGTTTTTAAATTAATTTCTTTAGAAATAAACGCTGAAGTCCTCATCCTCATCCAGTTCAACTTCCTGCTGCGCGACTGTCGCATTTGAATGAAAATAAATTATTATTGCCAGCAAAGATTCAAAGTAACGAGTTGTCGCGCCATTTCATTGACTTTTGCCAGACTTGTAAAATTATGTTCTTTCTGCAATAAAATGCAACTACTTCAGATCAGTAAACATTTGTCATGTTGTAACATCTGCATGCTGTTTCATAAAGGCAGTGACTGCTTCAGTTCCCCCAAAACTGTAAGAGACAAATTTGTAGTGTGCGCCAGATGTTGAAGCCTGAATCCTTGACGATTGTAGCATTGTGGGAGCTGTTGTTATCATGAATAATGGCCACTGATGTATAGGCAAACTAGGAAATGATTGATGTTGGTAGGTATTTGAGACTGGTCTTACACTTTGGGCAGAAGTTTCGGTGTTTCCAGATAAAACAAAATCAACAATCAGTTTATTCAATTTTATTTGGAATGTTCTTAACAAATTTCTAAGAATAGACGAGTGCGGTCATTTGATTTTGAAAGAAACCTTGCAAAATGTAACATATTATAATAATAGACACCAGAGCCCCTGTTCCACATAAGTATTAGCATTATTTATGTTCTTGCAACGTGAATAGAACTATCTACAACTATAGAAATATTGATAACTTCAAATACGTTTGTGATTCAGAAAAAATGTAATAATAGTAGTGGTGTGTTTATTCAAAAATATATTTGTTACAAATTTAGCTCATTCATGCCATACGGGATCCTAAGACCGTACGATCTTCCCTAATACACTAGGAAATACGTGAAATTGCAAAACAATATTTAACTAATAAGAGACAAACAGTACGTTCCAGTAGTCCTCTAGAAGTGTTGTTTATAAGCTCAAGTTTAAATTTGTCCCTCTTTTTAAATTGGATTAACCTCTACTGCAGTGTCTCTTAGAATTAATACCCATAGACGCTGAGTTAAAACCGGTTCTCCTCTGCCTATAGCCCAACATGCCAGTCTTAGCCATTATGTTTTTGATACTTGTTTTTCCTTAGGCCTCATATATACCGTACCTCCATCTCCTCCCACTATTACACTCAGAGATAGAGAGATGACAGCCTTAGTTCTGCATAAGGCTCGCATCTTCTAGACCTAAATTTTTCCTTCTAAATGTTTCCTCACAGTCAGTCAATTGTTTTAGCTTCGCCTATGTTGGGTGCCCTACAAGCCCTCTGAGTAACTTTCACCGTATACGAATTGCAGAAGTGTACCGCCTGCTGTAGTTTTCATAGTCTCGCGTCGCGAAAAAGAGCCGGGGCAGCGGCTAGAAATATCGTCTTTTTAGTTATATTTTACAATGTTTAATGTTAAGCTCATTTTTAACTGTGTCATTATCTAGTGCATTCTAATTTATTACTTAATTCATGGTGTATTGAAATCTGGAAGTAATTTTTTTTTCATCTCCAGAATGAAATTAATGCTGCGAAGTAGCCGTAATCATGCTACCATCATGTGAAAGTGTAAGATTACGTTTGAATATTGACAAAATCATAATAAAATATTTATATTACCGTTATTGCTAAGAAAAACTTTTAAATCTGTGTACAGGGATTAAAAAAATACAAAACGTATTACTAAGGCGTGAACATAATCAAATTCAAGGTACCAATAAGGTATTTTCCCATTTTGGTATTTTATGACGTCACTTGTAACTTGTTACTTATAAGTTACAAATATCATATGTTATTTTGTGGAACAAAAGGTACTTTACAAAGACTTGTAATAAGGTTTTAGATATACCTTTGTGAAATAGAGTTCAAATGGACCAAATATTTCAGATAATATATAATTGAATCACTTCCCAATGGACATTAAGTCCCAATATTCTTTATGCTTACCACCATTACAGTTCAGAAATAGTTAAAATGTTATTTTGTGGAATATAAAAGGATAGTTAATGTGACATTGTTCATATTTTGCTCAACCCAAGTTTTCTCTTTCAATTATATTTGTGTGTACTGTAACTGTCCCTTTGTTCCAGCCCCACTGAAATACAATTATAATGTGTATTTATGTAGGGCCAATCGTAATATTTCATGTATTATAATTAGTAAGGTAGATATCATATATGTATAACAAGGCATAATGCTAGACGTGAGTTAAATGTCAGCAAAAATAAAGAGCTCCTTCTTTTGTTACCGTAGCTTGGAAAGCCAATAAAAGGGTCATAAAACTTAATACAATGAATACGAGGGACAAGTGAGAAGCCCCTTCTTTTTAAAAGAGTAGCTACTGCAGGGTCAATAAGCTGAAAGACTTTAAAACCGTTTGGGACTTTGACCCCAATCGGCTGTGGTACTGTTAGCTCTTTAAACCAGCCAATGCTGACTAAAGTTTTAAACTTTCAAATAACAACGAATGGTACGTACGACAGTGAACATGAACCAGCCAATGATATATGTATATTCACATTTGTAAAGATTGGCGTCTCCTAACCATTGATATTTGATTTCATTTTAATATATAAGGAAGCGGTCGCTTGGCTGGGACAATAGCTCGCATTTGCTCATTACTCAATTTCAGGTTCTACACGCCCTGAGACGCAGCTATAAGATCTACACGAGGCAAGATGCACGCACTTCGCAATACTCATTTCAGCTACACGCCGCGGCACTCGTCCATAAGTTTCACACGCGGCAACTAAGTTTTTATCGGCGTACATGTGTCTGTCGTGAGCAAAACACCAGAGGACGTGAGAGACTTTGAACATAATAAAATAACAATAGATATTCCGTCACATTTTGTGCTCATTTACACCATTGACTTCCTCTGCCAGGCCCGTCGAGTGCGAGTCAACAAAATAGGAGAATTCACTCCGAGAAGTTGTTGTTATTGAAGCGTGGGCAACAACACCGAAGCGATCAATAATCATATAAAACCACTTCAAAATTGGCATCACAATGTGAGGTCACTCGACATTGACAACAGATCGCTTCAAGATTGGTGCCCAACCTGGGGTAGGCTCTAATTGTTGGGCCATACTAAACCGTTTCATAATTTGGCGCCCAGCTTGGAGCCAACAACAACAACGATAACATCCGCCCATACTAATCTGCAGCAGTACCTTTAGTCATAGTGGCGCTCTCATATTTTAGATATAAAAATTCATCTCTTTCTGACTTATACTTTTCAGATTTTTAGAAGGAAGAATTATTCCAAATAACTTTGGCCTAGAACTTGTGAATGTCGCGTTATTTTATAAACAAACTAAACGCTGCAGCGAGCTTGCACTTCTTTTCTGTCCTAACAGGGAAGTTAACCTCTAGAGAGAAACATTGTATTTGTGTTAGCTACTTCAAACGTTTGGTGGTGGTAAAGTAAACTTTACACATCGTTATCGCTTTACGCTTAGGGCTTCTTCTTTTCGTTTGAGTTTGTTTCTTCTCATTCTCTCAGTATTACAATCACGTAGCAATAACTTTCTCTGTGTCCTCTTTGCATCGTAGAATTTGTTTTGCATCTCATTAACTGAATAGACTAAAGATCAGAAGATATTTAACATATTTTTTTTAATATGATATCCGTAGCTCTTATAGCCAACTTACTTTATTTTGTTAAAACATCTTTTAAATCTGTCAAGGTGAGATCAGAGGTCCTCTATTACTAATGCGTGGGTATTTATTTTTATGTTTTTTTTCCCACAGAAATTATTACAGATACAAATTAAAAAATAAATAACAAATCCAAATTAAAAATGAATATACCCCTCAAATAAGGTATGATCATCAGTGCAATTTTACTACTTGTTTTTTTATTACATTATAAGTTCCAAGCTCTGGTTTAGAGAATGTGTTTTATAAAAAACAATAAGTTATTATTTAAGGTAACATACTCTTTTTTATAAAAATATATTTATGTTCATATTAATATTTATGTTCAGAAGTTACCTATTTGCCCAAAAGTAGAGCTCAACATTGAATGTAATAATGTAGATCAGCTGTAAAAATTTCATGCTTCTATTTTTATAGAAGGAGGAAAAGCGATGAATGTTGTGAATGTTGTAAATTTTTCACTTAAGATTAAAATTGTGTTAAATTTAATACAACTAACTGTCAATTTACATACTAATCCATTTGTTCACACAAAGAAATACTGACAAAATTTTTGTTTGTTTAGAAAAGAAACACCAATGAACCGATGTTTTGTTTATATTTACTGTTTTCTATGTGAAATATGAATTTTAACCTCTGGTAAAATTTTATATGAAAATATTACACACATACGCATTTATAGAGTGTTATCAATTATAATATGAAAACTTTAAAAAGCTTGCCATACATTTTCGCCTTTCTTTCCTCCGTAATAATTATTTTTTACAAATATACAACAAGTTAAATTAAAGTAAGAAAACTATAATGAATTTAAATAAAAATTGCCTTGGCACAATTGTGTCTCTTAATCATGTATATATATTCCAAGCTATACAATTTAAAATATTTCTTGGTAATGAATCGTAAAGCCTCATTCTGGATATTATACACAATAGGTATAAAAGATTTATATTTTAATTTAATAGTTAATACTTTTTCCCTTCTAGACTGTTACGCTTTGCTTGCTCATTTGAATATTTTATTAATATTTTGCAAAACATTCTTACATGTTAGCTGTTTTATGTGTGTTAATATATTTAACTTCCACTGAAATAAAGAATGTTTACTTCTTTAACGCACACTCTTATAAGTAGTGGGAATGGTTGATTCTTGTTTGGCTCACTCTGTATTTCTTGATGCACTATATATGTGGATGCATGACTATTACTAAATATATGCATTGGTACTATTTTTCAGTGAATGTACAAATATTTTATTTTTATTTTATATTTGAATGTTCAAGTAATCATTCATGATATGCCCTAATACATTAAATACAAAGTGTAAGACTATTACACGATACATACAATGAACTTCCTTTCCAATCAATGCACATAATGCGCTCGTCTCAAAAATGCATCTGTTTTCATGCGTTCTGTAATGTACGATTCCCTCCATGTGTACTAGTTTTAGGGTCCGTCGTTTTGTACCGTCAGCTCTACTCTTAAAATGATGAATGATATGACTTAATAAGCCTGAATGCCGTAAATTACTATGGAATTGCCTTTTGGCACATTACCATGTTATTTATTAGTAGCAGACGCAAGTGTTCCCCTACTCACCATTTAGGCATTACCCTGAGATCCATTATGGTCATGTAATTGTCACGGCGTAACCAGAGGGGACCGTAAATTTTGTTTTTGTGGTAGTTATTTGGATATTCTGTCATTTCTTAAGTGGAACTACACAAGGTATACAAATTTGGTGCGTATAATCGGATGTAGGCACTAGTGCATTAGCACACCCTGGCGCGCGCATGTTGTAGCTCTGTAAAAGCTTCACTGAAATGTAAAAGCCAAAGGTTCTTGCTTTGTAGAGCTGTCTAAGATATAATTATGATAAATAAATTTATCTAGTATAAACTCTTACATTTTATGAGGATAATTCGAGAGATTTGTGTCTGCTTCATGCAGCTTGACAGCAGTCAGTTGATTGAAATCAGGTATCTGTATAAAATTCATTCTGAAACAATTGTAGTTCTGTATAAAAACTAATAAAGAGGATGCTATATTTAAAAACATCTTTTGTTTACAATGTTAATACATTTCAGAGCGATGTCTGTATAATCTTTTTATATGTCCCTAGTTCACTATTTGCTTGTATATTATTAAGATACTTTTAAATTGGAAACTAAGAAAGTAGAAGGGAATACATCCAATTTCTACTACCATTAAACTTTACCCTGATCTCTTATCATTGCCCTTCCATGTTTGAACCTTGAAACGAGGTGCCTGACTCATCAAGTTCCCCTCTCTGTAGATAAAGTTGGCTGTTTATATAAGTAAAATAAACTTTAACATTTATAAATAATCTCAGAGACAGTACTGGTGTTAAGAGCCAGTTCTTTTGACTTTGAAACTCCTTTCTCGCTTCTGCATTTATTTCTCATAGTACTTAGAGCTATACTTTTTTCGGTCTGGGATAAATATTTGATTTGTGCGTTTTAGGCGATTCAGCAATTTGTTGATTCCGAACTTGATAGAATATAAATGCTTGTGACATAGAAAACTTTTTAAGATTTATCTCTCCCTATATGCCAATTAATGCTATTTTAGAATAGATGTAAATGTACATTAAAATACTGACATAAAATACAAACAGGTGCGTTTATGCATTTCAAACTATGTAACAATTACTGCGTTCTTTACGGATAAAACTTTTGGTGCTTAGAATTAGATTCGTACAAAACAAGCATGACATGATAATATTCGCAACCGAAGAGTTTTTTGTTAATTAGCGAGGTAGATACAGAAATAAAAAAGATTACATTTTTCAAATAAAATGATATAAAATATCAGCAAATATATATCGTCTCTACTTGGAGGATAGCTAACAAGAATGGAATGTTAATGGAAGATAATACTATGAACAAGTGTCGCAATACTCAGATAATAGATAAAATATAATGAAAATTTAAGTGATAAGAGCAACAGTGGGCAATGCATGGTATGATTTCTTCGTTTATTACTTTTAACCAGTGAATATTTTTCGAAATATAAAGACGATGAAAACGGTTCAAGGTCGGTCATAAGTTCATCATTCATTAACAGGGATTGGATAGTACTTTCCTTGAACCCTCAAAGACCTTACCGTTAAAAAGAAATAAAAACCCACTTAATGGAAGGCTGTTGCGCTATAAGGTCATCTATCAGAAAAGTTACTAAACAGCACTTCAGCTTTCCAACAGATATCGCTATAAAATAACATAGTCAATTGGATAATAGATGAGTAGTTAAAATATTTAGTAAATTAAGTAAAAGTAAGGCATAGTGTGAAGTAATTCAGAAATACGTCGAAAAGTACAAACTATGTAATTAGATGAAACACATGTAACGAATGCTTAACGAATTATTAAATTATGTACATGCACTGAGAGTAAAAATAATGTAAAATATAAATATGGCTATAATATTTTGGAACCAATTGTTACAAGTGAATACTCACCATAGATAAACTGAAAACTTACCCATAAACCCACGTTTATCACTTACCCATAAACACAGAGGCTCTTGGGCTACCACGCCTCCTTTCATCAACGCAAGCGGAGAAAACTGAGCCCAATTGCAGCCACGTGTCCTCTCACAATGCAGGCAGTCGGACCTAGTAGTAACCGTATTTGCCTAGTAAACCCAAGATAGTGGGTTCAATCCCAGCCTGGGTCGATTGCTTTTTTGGGCGTAAACATCCTAAGTATGTCTTCCTTTGGATGGGTAGTAAAGCCGTGTAGTAGATTTGCGGCACGAAAAAGAACCTCAAGCCCGATAAAAAGAGGCATCTGAGCAAAATAATCGGCCTGTTCACGTCCTGAATTGAATGGGACGAGGATGACTTGGTGTTGAAAAGAAAGAAAGAAAGATAGATAGATAGATGGATGGATGGATGGATGGATGGATGGATGGATGGATGGATGGATAGATGGATAGATAGATAGATAGATAGATTAGGCAGGTAGGTAGGTAGAAACGAAGAAAGTGAATAGAAAAATAGTAACTCACAAAAACAAGGAAGCGAAGGGAAAATAGTCAGTTTTTGGTATGTATTTAATACTTAAATCACATAAATATATAACGAAATTAAATAGGAAGCTGTAATGTAGCAATGTACAACGTAAAGGGCGTACGCTTCTTGTAACAGTATTAGGTTGTGGATTTTTTTTAAACTTAACCTAACCTAACCTAGTAACTACTACCTTCGTACATTTATTCCAAAGCTCTAACCAATCACGCTATCGACGTGGACAACGTGGTAACTAGGTAACTAACCTCCTGCATATGCTGAATTTACTTAGGCTCGGCTCTCTGCGTTCGCGTTCGTGAGAGGAGGCGTGGCAGCCCAAGAGCCTCTTTGTGTTAGTGTACATTTTTTAACAAGTGTATCAATCTTAATATTTAAAAACAAATGACAATTATTCCAGTAATTCCGAAACGTTTTCTGTTTCAAAGCAAAATTTCCCATATTTCTCACTAGGAAGAAATGTGACTTACATTATTAATATTTACACATATCTCAGAAGTTGTAATTGGAAGTTTTTAAGCGTATTTTGGAGGGATAAACTACTAATTAAATATTTTTTCATTTTAATCTTAACATTTTCATGATATATTATGTAAAATTTCTGTTTATAAATGTTATTTAATCGGGCTGAGTATGTACTTGGAAATGCGCAATGATAAAATAAATGTTATTCATTTTCTTCTTCCCCGAAATAGTTCCGGAAATGCCAAAATGCACATTGCAAAAATGTAATTATGCAAATAAATATTACAAACACATTTTTGTAATGTAACTAATTGCTTACCGCCGTGAGGAATGTAAAACTTCAATATTTGTAATAAACCAAAGTTAGTAATACTGAAGTGATATATGTGTTTGATAGCACTAGAAAGTTTCCAGTTTGAGTGCCTTTGTTAAAAGAACTGCCTTTAATATGAACTGTCTACAAGTTTGTTTAAAGCTGCTCATTCCAAGCTATATAATACATTTAAAGTAATATTGGGAAAGGGTACACTCTTGTTGAAAGGATTTTTGACGGTAAATATTTATAACTCTTGTATATGATCCTATTTTCTAGACGCAGCACAGAAAACATGTCATCTAAATCCTCGCATCATAAATGAAAAGTCTGCTGTAGTACAGAAAACTTTCAGGGTATTTTATTTCAGGGAGAGAAAATAAAAAAAAAGAGAAGCGAAATGAAAAGCTTTCGGCAAACATGGTCTGCTTTCTTTCGGGTTTCACTTGGAGCTGGAGTAGAAATAAGAGCCGGCACAGTACATATCTCAAAGAAAATTGTGAATGGTGTTGCGTTGCAAAAGTTGGGCGACTAAACCTTCCCTGTAGCACACTACATCAACTCCCGGAGCAGCTTCTGTTGCCGATTTATGGGCGCGAAAAAGGCATATCATGCCTCACGTAGCCGGATATGAAGCGGGAAGAAAACAATGAAGGATTCTGGGAAGGAACAACGGAAGAATAAAGTTAAAGCCAGAGCGAGGGATATAGCAGTTTAGGAAAGTAGTTCAAAACTGATATGGAACGTTCTGGGTTACAAACATTTCGCACCTATTTCCTTTCTAGTGTTCATTTAATTTTAGCCCCATTGATGACTTAAAAATATTTAAAAACTGATCAGTAAAATTACCTAAATATAGCAATAAAAGACTTGAAATGACTTTAAAATTATACTTTCTTGTTTCTGTAAGGCTGGAACTGAAATTGAATACTAATTAACTGATTAATTAATTAATTAATACAAATGATCTACTATTTCCGCAAACTTCTGCAAATATTACTTTACTAGTGTTCATTTAATTTTCGCCCAACTGATGAAATAAAATATCAGAAAAATGATCAGAAAATGAAATGAAATATTAATAATTAATTTATATAAATTATCGACGTTTCTGCACATATTACTTTTCTAGTGTTCATTTAATTTTCGCCCGATTGATGACCCAAAAATATCTGAAAAATGATCAATTATCATTTATATAAATTATAAATTATCTAAATATATTAATCAAATATTTGAAAAATGAGAGTTAAATGTTTAATCACCTTATAAAAATCGTAAAATAATATATTAAATTACCTAAATATATCAATAAAAGATCTTAAATCACTTTAAAAGTATGTCCTAATTTCAGGACCTCATTTCTGTAAGGCTGGAACCAAAATAAAATATTAATTCATTTATTTTTTAATATATATATATATATATAAATTTGCGTTTATTTCTGTTTTAGGAAACAGTTTTATGTACATATATGCACATTTTACATATAAAATCGTATCTTCTTTAGATTTATAGCTGAAGTTTTTAAAAAGAGGAAACGTGTGTTATTTAATAACCGATTTTTGTACTGAAAGAAGTTCTCTCCATATCTGTTGGTACAATTGAAACATATTTAAAATGCACTAAACTAGTTTTACTAATTACTTTTTCAATCAGAAAATTCAAACGATTCACCTGCTAGCACTTGAGAAATTTGTAATTCCTAGTGTTAAGATCTGAAATGCCTTTACGAAGGCCGGCTGTTCTTAAATTTCATTGCTTGGAAACAATGTCTTAACAGCTTCAATATCAGAATTCAGTGTTTTGATAATAGGTTTCACTACCTGGAAATTATCGCAACAATAAATTGCTGAATCTATCCAAGTGCCCCACCGGGGGATGTCAGGTTCTGGTGAGAGTGGAACACCGGGTGCCACGGATTTGAAGAGTACTTCAAGAGCGGAAGCCTTGACAAAGTTTCCTTCGTCTTTTCCACTTGAGGAAAAGTTCCTCTAACTTCCTCAACTAACGTATGCTAAGCATGTAATGTGTACATTTTCGGGATAAAATGACTATTAACTTTCGTGCTTTGAAATATATGGTGCTGCGATCACAAAAAGCAAGATGTCTTCGTCTCTAATACTGCAAGGCCAACACAACAAGTGTATATTTCAGAGTCTGAAAATAGTGGAATGCTTAACTTTTTTTATTACTTTACTCGTAAGCAGAAACACTTCGTCTAATATGTTTTTCTCCAAATTACAAACAACATGTAACCATGTAACTATTTTCTACTTCATTGTTTTTGTCGGTATATACAAATATGTTTCTCCCATGTGCTTTTTCCCGCACCTTGTTAATGGTGTTGTAACATTGTGACAGGTCGTTTGCTCTAATAGCTGATTCATCCAGGATAAATGTCCAAAATGTAATTCTAGAAAGCTCTTAACTTTTGCATTATTCAGTATCCAAACTTAGGTCCGCAAAGTCTCTGTGATATTCTGAATATTATAGCCCTTCACAGACATACTTTATCAAAACAAAAGTTGCGTGAATTACTGTAGTTTTGAACGTCCCTGCAAATGACCTTGTATTGATCTATGAAATATAATTATAGGAAATTTGCGGTGGGTAACTTTTTAGCTACATAAATGTAACAAACAATTGCCGTTTGTTGTTGAATGAGAACGGTGCAGCTGTGTGTAATAAATCTTCCCTACAATTTGTTCAGTACGCAAATAAGAGGTATGCTAAACTTTTTCCCCTATAAATGCATAAACAGAAAATGAATTCGACCAGAAACTTCTGCATAACTTTTGTTCATTCGCCAGGACTATTCAAAACTACTGCTTACTTGCGAATTGCACTGCCTGTATATATTTATCGCGACCCACGTGATGCTGCACTGTGAACTTTCTTTTACAGTGGAAATAGTGGTTAAGTGCTTTGTTTCGCACATCTTATAAAGTAATACTTCACTGTGCGTAGAAAACACCATCTCCTAATTGAAATGCAACTTGATTTACATTCCTTTATTTTAGGCTTGCTGAACGAAACCACAGGAGCAGAAAATCAAAATTTTCTCTCTGAGAATATTTTAGTAATTCAACGTGTGGCAGCAAAAATAAACCAAAAGCTTAAGGCAATAAATAATGACACCTACTTTCAGCAGGTACTTGTAAAATATCGACCGGTCTTTTGCTCTGTTCTTACAGGCGATGGTGGTAGAACTTTTCTTGCTTTTATTGTTGCCGAAACTATGAATGCCAAATATTACAAATGGCCAAAAATGAGAGAGTAAACGTAATTACTTAAAATACTTAGGTCACCATTACATTTTCTAACCTTCTAACATTTTCTAACCTTCCTAGTGTTGCCAAGAAAGCATTTTAGCACTTGTTATCTGGTAATACTAGTGAAATATGTTAAATGTGGAGTATATACTCGAGCATGATGTCTGACATGCTTTATGAGACCAAATCGCGGTCACATTGGTAAGAAAGAGTTTTTCAGGATATGATGTTAAATCTCTCTGTCATCATTAATGACAAAAATCGCAAAACTGCCTAGTTTTTATTCGTCACTGCAGGAATCGCTGAACACACAGTGTCTTCACAGCTGGTGGGAGCTGATGCAAACTTCATCTGATTGTTTAGATGGTGTTCAGGGCATCTACGATTTGACTAGAGAAACTAGTCCAGGACTTGTTTCCTTTTGAAAATCAATGGGAGTTTTAACCTGGTACTGATTCTCAATTAATGCAGGGCATCTTTCTCTTTTACACTAACATATAGCTAAAGGACCGAGAATCTATCTCAACCCATTTCTAAAAAAATGTGGATTTATTTCCATTTTCAAAACCCATAATTAACTGGCGCACAGATTTGATGATAGTCCTCCACCAGATGCATAAGATGCTACAAGAAAAACATCTCACGACTAGCAGAAGAAAAAGTACTTCAACATAATGCTTGTCCAGATGTGCAAGGGAGTGTTTTGGTTTATAAAATGCCCCTATGTTTGACACACCTGATCTTTCAACAACCTCAAAAATTTTCTAAATCATATAAACTCAATAGCCAAAATGAAACAAACCATATTGTTATAACTTTTCATTGTGTTAAGTAAATATAATTTACAGTTCGACACCGCTTTGTGAAAGTCACTGAAATATATTCCACTGGTCAAAAAAATGAATTCTCATTATACTTTAAAGAGAATTTAAATACGTTTATTTGAATATAGTTCAGCAGTAATAGGTGTCTGCTTTTGTCAAATTTAAATTTATATTTTACATTATTCATGTTGTTTAATTGCTACCAGCATGAATTTCATCATTACCGTTATTGTGAAGGGGGCACCCTATTGACGCCGTTTGGTGTTGTCATTGGGTGAAAAATGGTTCAGGTTCGTATACTGGATGATCTGTATACATATCATTAGCGATATCGCTTGTTTTATATTTTCATGCATGAGTACCCCCTCACATTTTAAATCATTAATACCCCTCATTTATCAAATAAGTGTGTATTTGTCAGTGCCGGCAAGCAAATGTGTAAAAAGGCTAATCTGTTTAAATATGTGATAAAAATATATGATTACGAGCATAAACCTTTATAAAGGTAAGTTTACATTACGATAGGGTCGAATCAGACACTAGAAATACAATAATTTCGTCTGTTATTGCTCGCATGCTGTGCATTTTACATTTTAATTTCATTATTGGATCCAGAAATTATCTAGCAGTTTCTGTTATGGAATCACTGAGAGGTCGTTGATTTGTGTGTTAGTCCTTATGGTCTACTCCTATTTTGCTATGTTTTGTTTTGAAAATTACTCTCTCTAGCACTTCTTAAGGGTTTACAATCTTGATTTTGCATTTTGCATTCTTTAGTGTCGGTTGGTTAATATCTTTTATGTTGAATATCACATGTTTTCATTTCTTGGCTGCTTCATCTTGGCAAAGTATGCATACGTCTGCTGAAGTAAACAAATTACAATTCGGAATGTTTGTTTGTCCTCTTGAGCTTTATTTTAAAGTAAGACATCTTGTGATAAATGTTATATATTGCGAGTAATACTATTCTATCAGCTGTTCCATTGTTTACTACCGATGTTAATATACTTATGAGTACAGTGCAAATGGTCTGGTGTTCAAAAGTTTGTGCTATTATTGTTCCTAGTGACTAATTATAAGAAACACATGTCTTTAGCTAAAGTTTCTCCGGTCTTTGGTGAGAGAACTTTACAATAACTACTGAGAACGTGTTCTTGCAGAAAATGTTCACATGTGGTCCCTGCTTGATGGTGCTACACTACACAGTCTATTTACTGGATAGATTATTCTCGCAATGATGTACAGATTTGGTTCTGTGATTTGGTCACGCTATGCACGATTAATTTCTGGTATGCCCTACAATCAGGTACATATAATTTAACGTAAATATTTGTTTAGAAGCATTAGGCATTAAGTTTTTAAAAACAAAACTTAAAGACAGCATTGTCAAATCACGATATAATCACATCTCAACAGCAGAATTATAAGACTTGGTAATTAATAAATAAAACAAAGTTAATAACTTGGTTACTCATATTCTCTTCCTGATATCCCTTCACAGAATTTTTCTGACAACTTATATAAACAGATATTTCTTCTAAAACTTCTCAGATACCTGATTAGTAAATTAAACGAATCATTAACCCCTTTAACTTTACTAGACAACAATAAAGAATGAATTTTCATATTTTAGATCACTAATCCCAGAATACTTGGAAGCATAAGTTTTATGTTTAAGGATATATAGAATCTATGCAGCTGCAAATAGACAACAATATCCTTTGATATTGTTCCGACCTATTCGATGAGTTTCCGAGATTATAGGTATGAGCTTTGAGCACGTAATATTATTAGGCAAATTGTTTAAAGTTCTCTATCCTTCTTTACATTCCAAAATTCTATTCTGCTCAACTAAAACCATACATACCTCGTCAAGGACATCACATCCATCACCAGTGATTTTTATATACTATATAACATACTTTATTACAACCTCACTTTTGTTAATGTTTATACTTTATCCCACCGTATATAAGAGTTTTATTACCTAATAAATGTAAATATTCAAAACTGTCTTCATATTTATACTTTATTGCCTTTTAAATCACAATTGTTTTAGTATAGAATTATTAGAACTAAATAATAAGTTTTTGTAGTCTAGCAATGTAACGTTTTATTTAATTAACCACGCTTTAGCTACAAACTATAGCGTCCTCGTATCGAAGTAACCTTTCCACTATTTAAGCACTTTCTTCACAAATGATTGGGTCAGTTGGGTTCTTCTATATAATTTATTTACTATATTCAGTCGCTCTGCTGTTAATTTCGCCGCTTAACTTGCTAAAGAAAGGCCTAGAGGATCTAGGATGTAATACTTAGTTTCACATCTTTTATTATAACTTACTGAAAACCACGAATCCAAAGCGTGTTTGAGGTAAACTTAATACAAAATTGTGTATTAAATATAAAAAAAATTATACAGTTTCACGTACAATAATTTATGAAACATTAAGATTATAAATAAGAAATTTTTAAGATTAAACTTCGAAGCTTTCTTAAGAAGTATCCTCTCGGTTACAAAATTACTTCAAAATGGGAGACAAAGAAACCTGTCTAACTGGGCTTGTAAAAGTTACATAATACAATTAATCACATAACGAATAATTCTCAACATTAATCTGGCACAAATTCTTTATAACAGTAAAGTCCAGTAGGTGCAAAAGTAAATAGCAAAATTTCTCTAAAAATAGTAAAATCTTCAAATATTTACATTATAAATATATAAATAATTCAAAAACCCTACAAATAATCTGGGTTACCTAAGTAGGCAAGAAATTTAATTTCGAGAAGAAAGCCGAAACAAGCCCCTTTCCCCCCGAGAACTTCTTACCTACGTCCTATCACTTCGGTAACTTAGATGAGAAGACGCTTCGGTAGCTCAGACGAGGAGACGCTTTAATGTCCCCGGAGCGAGGCAATAAGCCCTGACCGTTTAAGACAAAAGCGTGTCGACCAATGAAATTAAACTTGAAAGACACGTCACAACTCTCACGTGACAGAATTGAGAGATGAAAACTGCAATATCGATCGCCGGCGTTCTTATGTGCAATAATGGTAAAATTTTATGCCTGTTTTTAATTGGAAACAATTAATAATTTGTAATAGCTGTAAAAATTAAATGTTAATTTTAAATTACTAACATTTTTCATATTATATGGAAAAGAAAGTAGCTATAAATATATTCATGGAAGGTCTAACTTCTTTAAATGAATTTGGCATTTATCTGAATTGATTTAATGGATGAACTAGGCACAGTACAATTTTGTTGTACCTTTTCATTATAAATAACTTGACATTTTATAATTCAGGATAAGCCATTTTACTAGACTCTGTAGCCATGGGGACATAGTGCCTCTAAATATGGAGAGGGGGAAAAGATAAAAAGATAAAGGAATAACGTCAAAGGTGTGGAAGGGCGAAAGGAAATAACTTGGAAATCGAATGAAACAACATATTCGCTAGATACAAAAAATGCTTTAATAATCTCAACAATGTCAAAGCAGCTGTAAGAAAATTTATAGATTAAGGCCTGAAATTGACAATGGCAGAAAATCACATAAATCAGTTAGACTTAATTCACAAGACATTGGTTTGGGAAAAAAAGCAGAGCAAGAATTTACACATTTTTCACCAATACAATTCAAACAACTGTTTGAATATGCTGATTTTTTTCACTTAGTACTGTACCTAAGTCTCGAGGAGAAACAGTGATTAGACTGGTTTTATTTTGATTTTTATTATTATTATTATTATTATTTTTTTTAAAGGTTTTACTGTAATACCTTCATTATATTTTATTTATTACATTAACATTTTCTGGATTATATAAGAACTAATTTAATTGATAAAAAAATCAATTTTTGCACTTTTATAATTGCTGAATAGTGACATAAATAAAAATGTTATCTTTTCAATAACATGACAGAAATGTCTGTAATATGTTTCAAAATATGAATTGATATGTAGTGATGTTTCAAATTTTTCTAAGTACTTAAGTAAGGTAATTTGTTAAGTATTTGGCAATGAATGACAGAAGAAAGAACCATGTGAATGAACTAGAATAATAATTTTTGCCCTGAACAAGTATACGGAGTGTTATTTTTATTTCATAGGATTTTTAGACTAGTACTTTCATTTAATCAGTGCAAACATATCAATAACAGTTTTTCTAGATACAAAGAACGTGTCATTCACTTAACGTTACCGACATGTTTTGATATGCTTCCGTTGATTGCCCGTAGCACCTCAACAGGCCTTGAATAGCAACATTGCCTTCCACTTCATGTTCCTCAGTAGGTTTGGACGCTTTAGAATGACATAAAGTTATATTTATAAAATTATTCAGATAAAATATTGAAATGTCTTTACTATGACCAAATGCATGTTTTATTCATAAAATAAATATAAACCTGGAAGCTACGTGCAGAAATTAATTTAAAAAACGAGCAAAATGCCTTTAGCATACATATTCGCTCTTTCATCTCTGATTGAATATGCATGTGTGTGAAAAACCAACAACTGGGCACGATGCAGCATGGGAAAGTGATTCCATACACTTGATTTATTCCGCGCGGTACATCAATCTGTTTAATACACTGACTGGAAAGGTGTGACAGAGTGAGATGGCGAAACGAGAGAAAATGATAGCCAAATATATCTTTTTTTTTCATTCTATTCCCCCCCCCTCTCCTCTTCCACTTTTTTTGTTTTGACCTCCACTGCCAGGCAGTAGAGAATATTGCATCACCTGTATATCTGCTATCTATACATTGTTTATGTATGGCGATAGATACATCGCGTCCAGAGTGTTACTGCTAACAACCTACCACAGTAGGACGGTGATGGATTGGCAAAATTATCATACTCTATCCGTTTCAATTGTTTGATTATGCAAGCCTGTTGAAATGAGGGCTCTGCGTGGTATACCTCGTCTGCCTAATCTTGCTTCGCAATGTCCTCTACGTTTACACCAGTTTTATCAGAAATTACTGTACAAGTACTAAATATATTACTGCACACATGACCAGTATTTTTCAATAAAGCAAAATTGTTGGTTTCCAGAAAGTACAACGCAACAGAAAAACATCAAAGGTACACTAATAACAAGATAAGTCTTTTTAATAGAATAAGATCCATTATTAAGACCCGTATAGAATTCCAGATCTAATTAGCTAGAAGAACACAAAACCCCAGCAGATTTTACGTAAAAGATGGAATATTTCGAATAGCTAAACACCCTTTTTTTGTAGACGAAATGAGCATTACGAATGTATGCTTGGTATAACTAAGTATACTTCTTTGGCAACTGATATTTCAAAAATATTTTATTTCTGAAATGAATGAATAGCCTTACGACTCACGTCAATGACATGCAAATATTTCTGCATGGAAAATTAATCATTTATTGTCATTATTTTTCAAAAATGCAGTAAGGTTATTTGAGTTATGGGCCGCGGTTGCTTACTAAGGAAATGTAACTGGGGCAACCCAAAAAAGGGAGATAGACTTGCATCGCTTAAAGGTAGTAGTATTTTTATTTTACTATTAATAATTTGTAAGAATAAACTTATAATGCAGTTAAAATTAATAATAATAATAATAATAATAATAATAATAATAATAATAATAATAAATTCGTATTATAAGAAATGGTGAAAATGACGCCCCTTAGAGGCAATACATTATCGGCTACTGCATAGGAAATTCCTGTATTTCATTTAACTTATCTTCCATAAGATTAAGTGGCGATTCAAAACACCTTTCTTATCAATGACTTTTTTTTTCTTTTATTAAACAAATTGACGAACAGTTTCTCTACCTGGAACATAATTACTGGGCCATTTTGCGAATCGCTATACATCTTATCTTCTTCTTCTTCTTCTTCTTTTTTCTTCTTCTTCTTCTTCTTCTTCTTATTTTCGTTTTTCACAGATGTATCGTACATAAAATCGGACAATTAGCTCACAAATTACACACAGTGAAAACGCCGAGTAACACACCAAAGCACAGGTCTACTTGCTTACTTTTACTTACAAAGCCTGTCTCAAACAATGTACAAGCTGCTATCTTCACGTGCATTATTTGGTTTTTGACAATTGGTTTCTCCCAGCAGCAGCTCCCAATTAGCCCATAGCTATAATAACCTTACTGTAAGCCCGTATAGAGTGTATTTGTATGTGCTCTTTGCAAAGAAATAGTTGCCATCTTATAAATTATACAGAATGTTTCAGAATTCGGCCGCCTAGGAATGGGAAATAATCATTTTGATATAGGGGACCAACTATCTGCGGGTTAAAATTTCTGTGCAAAGGAGTAAAATTTAAAATAGGGTAGCATGCCGCTGATTCGGCTTCCACAATGTGGGCAAGCAGTAATAATAAGCTCGCTGTTGCTCTGAAGCTCAGTGCCTACCATACGGAGTTGGATATGAACACAACGTTAACGAAAGGGTTCGAGTCATAAGGAGAGTATGAGCTTTTTATTTTATGTAATTTAATTTTTGTTTACATTATTGCAATAGGCCGGATTTTCGTTTCTGTTGCTTACAATTACTGAGGTATTTAGCAGCAGCGATTCGTGTCAACATAAAACTGGGATGTACAATTTTACTTTTGCTACTGCTACTGCTGAATATAGATTGCAGACTAATAAATAAAATTAACACTAATACACGAGTGACTGAACATGCCCAGCAGAGAGGGAGAGAGAAGAGGGAAAATTCAATAAAATATTGTAGTAACACCTGTTTAAACAAAATACCCAGTCTCTTGGTTTCATGGCACCAAATTGTTGATAACCCTTTGATTAAAATCTATTTATACAGAAAGTATTGTATACCTCCTATGTTTGAAGTCACATTTTGGCTAAAATTAATATTTGGATTGGTCTCCCCAGTTTTTTAATTTAAATTTTTCTTCAAATGATCTCAAAGAAAAGGCCTTAAAGTGTAAGCTTAGTATAGTGTTCATTTTCTGTACATTCCATTAAACAAAAGAGAAATTACCTCGCAAATGCACACGAAACTCCACTAGCCTGCTACTAACGAAACGACTGACTGGCTATTACTGCCGAAGAGTGTCACAGTATAGTTACTTTAAATGTAATATTTTAATATTGAAATATACTTTTCGCTATAAATATCTAATACTATTTTAAAATATTTCGTGCAACTTTGTAACACAACAATCAGCCTGTATAACTTTCTAGAACGTACACAGATGACGTTACATATGATCATGCACACAAAGGTTCTTATGGGAAAAAGGCTCCGGATAACTCCAATAGTTATAGGAAAGTTGAATGTTGGGGACTAGTGCAAACCAGTAACCTTCTAGAAAAGCCGCCCCTGGTATTTCGTAACTGACACTCAATGGAAAGGAACTTCGGGGCTAGGGAGATGCACAGTGAATTGCGCAATTAAGAGGGAATTGCAGATCCATGGCGAGAGCATAGAATACAAAATCAAAGTATTGAACTGGTGAACTATTCATGAACTCATTAAGTAGTGAGTTATTCATGGAAACCAAACTATTATTAGGATGTTTTTAGGAACAGTTAGGAATGGGAAGGGGCATGCCATAAAGATCTAAATTAAGAAAGGGAATGGGAGCAATACGGCTAAGCTCTACTTGAATAGCGGGTCAGGATTATAGAAAGAGCGTATGGAGGAAGTTTAAGAACCACACGAGGGACATGGATTGGTAGCAGAAAATTGTGCAGTGCAGAGAAATGATTTCGCCAGAAGTACAATCGGGCTATAATCTGAATGGGGGTTGGATAAGTACATTAAAAAAGCTCGTGGCTCAAGCTAGGGGCATGGGGAATGATAAGAACGAATATAAGCGGAGATCATGAACATATATATATTGTCTGAATGAAAAGGTATGGAAGAATGGAGGGAAAAGTATCTACTACACTCCTTTACGGAATAGAATCAGAGGGAGATGGTTATATTGGACACTGTTGGCAGACAAGGAAGGGGAGGAGAGATTAGGTAAATTTCTGATGAACTGAGACAGATCAGGTCTGTGCTTCACCACTACTATTACTACAATGGGGTATGATATTTTTTAGAATTCAGAAGTGGCCACTGGAGAGAATGTGAGAATGTATTAGTTGTATAAGGTGAATTCTTAACCTGATTTCATATTGATCTTAGGAAAAATAGAAGTGGACACCTTTCGTATGATGACAAAAATTTCTTGGTGCTGTCTTCTTTCTTTGGTTTCCATTTTTCTATCAGTTTTTTGGAAAAGTATCTAGTACTTCGTTATGACTTTATGAGGTACCGGGGGTTGGCAAGAATGTAACGTTCTTAGCAGTTTCATCGACTTTTTCATTATCTAGAATTCTTTGATGGGTGTTTGTCCTTGAGACCACCAGAGCATGCTGACTGATATCAAGAGTTTGAGATACTCATACTGATTTCTAAGATTTCTTGGTGCTGGTATCAAATGAATTGGCCCATCATTGTTTCTTTATATAGCCTGAAAAATTTAGTTGCATATAACTTATTAATACCTTGCAAATAAATTCTTATGTTTATGGTGCTATGTCACAAACAAAACTATAAGAAAAGTATTTAAAAGTACTGAAATCTTTGAAATGCCCTTTTTAAGGTATCCCTTTCTGTTAGTTGTTAAACTATTTGCTACTAATTCCGTTTTCTTTACTGAATGCCTCTAGCCTATTAAACTATAACAAAAGACAACCACATTTGCTCATTTAGGGAACCTGTGGTGCATTCAGTGAAACAAAGTGAAGGAAATGTACTCTTTAGCGTGGCAGTATAGGCTTTAACCGGGCTTTCTCAATAGAGCACCACTTTCCTTAGGTCTTTAAGCTTAAATATTTTATGACGTGCCCTTTTAAGCACTGGATACTGCGAAGTGATCACAGTAATTGAACTGAAAGGATTTAAGGCAGCTTGGGAAGCCACTTTCTTGTGAGTGGTGATATAGGAAAATCTCGGTAAATAGCCAGGCTTTAGCACAATTAAACCACAGCCCTTTCTAAATTCCATGGGACGATGAACACAGACACTTAAGCTCTTTGTTGTTTAAAAATTGAATAATCTAGCATCAGCTCTATCAGTGGCTGGTTACTGAAAACTGTAAAAGCTGAACTAGCCACAAAACACACACCAAGTTTTACTAGGTACTTTCGTTTGAAGGTTAAACCGTTGCTTAAGCACGTATTTCTGTTCGGCGCTTGTTATTTGGGGTTCTTGTTTAATTTGCCTTAAACCTTTAGTGGTTCTTTCAGGTTTATTGTTTCAGGTTTTATTTCTTTCTTCAGAGAAGTTGTTTTGCTTCGCCACTATTTTACTATCTACTGATCCACATCGTTATTTAGCATGATTACATAAGATTTTTACCATACTATTTTATGAATTTCGTAATAATTTGCTCCTTTCCTTGTAGAGCAAACAAATCACAAATGAACAACATGCGTTTGAGAAAACATGTTCCGAAATGTTTCTTTGGTAGGCTGCTAGTCATGATGTATGGTTATTTATTTATTTTTCATTTTGACTTTTAATCAACCGGACGCTTCAAAACACCAACAAAATAACACAGTTTCCTCTTCTTTCCATCCAAGATCTGAGTACTCATTTGCCCGTTCCCAAGCAACGATTTTCAGTGGTCTATCCAGCTCTTCCTTGGACGTCCTACTATATTGATTCCTTTGGTTTTTTATTGAAATACAACGTTAGGTAATGTCTGGCGATGAGAAGAAGGCAAACGACAGGAATGTGGCACGTAAACATTTTTACCCACCTCACTATGTTCACGTACGTTAGTGCCGATAAAATACAGATACTCATCCGTAGTTATTGGTTCAGTAGGCTTGCAAGATTCGAGTCTGAGAGGTTCTCATTCATGTGGCAATATGGATATCTTACATACACTCGTACCTGTCAAGTAAACTGGCCCCTGCTAGTGTACTAGACAGAAGCGATGCTAACAACATGTGAAAAAGGAGACATATGCAATACGAGACTTTTGGAGATACAAGACGAGGAATTAGTAAATAGAGTAAATCACAAAACAAGGGATGTCCAGGATTTATCCAAGACTTACCGCCATCTTCCAGGTGGAGTGTACTCTGCGGATTTGGGGAGGAGGAGGGGGCGGCAAGGCTTCAATAAGAGTTAACAAGAAACGATCGTGAAAAAATCATCATACTAGACATTATGCTAAAAACCGTAAGTATTGATACTGCTGACCGAACGTCTATGGTTCTTTGTCCTTAATGAGGCCACTGTCAAAATTATTCAATGTAAAAAGCTTTGAAGAAAAACATGTAACGCAAATTATACATTACATATTGTCACTGCTAATGGGTTCATACCTCATTTATAGAGATCCCTCTCTCTTTTCTAATGCCCAACATTTCAACTAAAATCCTCTCTTTTTCTAATACTATTTGAGTCCTCTCACACAGCACTCGCTTTTATTACATTAGAATAATTTTCAATATAACTGGCTGAAGTAACTTCACTTAAAACATCACGTGGTAAATGGTTCGAATCTATTACATTTTATTTCCGGTCTACAAGATGTTCCATTGCAATCATTGGTGACACGTCCTGTTCTCTTCCAAGTTGGAGGCTGCTCATAGCGTCATCGCACTAACCGTCAGTAGTTAACCCACTACGCATGCGCAGTACTAGTCCCCCATCTCTTTCATGTGTATTTCACATGATAGCAATGACTTTACTGTTTGAGTCGGTCTTGGTGGTGTAGTGGTAGCCATACTTGCCTCCTAAACCCAAGATCGCGGGTTCGATCCCGGCCAGGACCGATGGATTAGTAAAAATCCTAAGTATGGCTTCCTTCGGAAGGGAAGTAAAGCCTTGGGTCCCCTGTAGTACATTTACGTCACGATAAAGAACCTCAAGCCTGAAAGAAGAGGCCTCTGAGCAAAAATTTTCGGCCGTTTCACGCCCTGAATTGAATGGAGCGCTGATGATCTGAGATGTTAAAGAGCGCCTATAAATAAATCAGTATTTTTTTTTTTCTGTTTGACACCTGCATACCCAATTTGTTATTGCGAATAATAAACATCTCTCCTCATGCCATGATATGCAGGATGAACCACCTAAACTAGCACCGCAAATATTTCTGAAATGGAAGATGCTATTGATAAACTGCTTTTATAGAAGTGAAATTGGTAGGGACTCATATACAGATATTAATAATTATTGGAACATGTATTTCTTGAATAGACTCTTTTTTGTGGAACAATGCATATTGACGTCAAGAAAATAAAATTAGAGGAAGATAGAATGCCAATGGTATTTTTGCGCGATTCTAATCCAAGATACTAATGCAAATAGTTAACGAACTATCGCAATAAGAAAAATTTAAATATCTAAAGTTGTCTGCTCCATTTAACTGCTTAGTTACTAGGTTGTGATGTTGGTATGTTTACTTTTCTTATTTAGTGCGTGTTTCTTTCTGAATCTCCAAGAAATATATGTTACATTTTGTGCTTATGTGTTTTTACTTTGCCATTTGTCAACAATCTCTTAAGAAAGACGAAAACTGATCTTCACAGGCTGTGTTCAAAATGATGATCACCAGCTACAAAAAAGACTGCCATTCTGTCGAGTAAAGATTATTGCACATGTGTAGCATTTCAACAGTAGTTTTAGAACATACAGCTGCAATATTTCGTTTCATATTCTTGTGTCGCTGGTATGACCATAGAGGCTGTGTCTTTTAGTTTTCCCCGTAGAGAAATGTTTCAAGAGGCCACATCTGGTGAACAGGCCAACGTACAGCTCTCCTGCGTCCATTCCATTCGGTGAAAACAAGCGCAGTACGTCTATTGGGATATCTCTTAGCGTATACATTACAAGAAAGAACCTCATTCTTCCTACATTAGTAAATATCATCTTCCATCTCGTCATACTTAGAAATATCATAAAGTATTGGCAAGGAAATCGCAGTGTAAAGGAAGCAAAATGTAATAAAAACATACGAACGTCGTAGTCCAGTAATTAGACAGTAAAATGGAGCAGACAAATATAGACATTTAAAATGTTCATGTTACTATAGCTCGTAAACTCCTTGCACTAGAATAAATAAAGATAGTTTTCAAGCTTCTAGGGTGTAAATATCTCTTTCTCAATCTCTTACACTTTTTAAGAAAATAAATACTTTATATCCAAACATATAACAATGATGCTTATGTTATATATGGTTAAATTATAAACTTATAATGCACTAATGCTGTTTTGGCGATCCCAAAGGATTCACATTAAACTTTTCAGCTGAATTTACGTCAAAATCTTCCAGTTATTAAAATATAACCTTTTTTTTATCTATTTTAGTGCTTCTACGCACTATTATAAAGAAACATTAATTTCGACACATTAACGTCTTACAGCGCCTAAAAATAATACAGAATTAATTTTATTTTCGGCCAAATAACACTTAAATAACACCAATTTATAGTATGAAATCAACAGTACAAATACGGCTCTGAGCTCCCTTCAAACTTGTGTGTATTCAATGCTGAAAATGTCTTAATTTTCATAATCTCGTTCAATGCAGTATAAGACTTAGAATACTAAGGAAGGTGGGCGTTACACCTGGAGTCTTCACTGAGCAGACAATTGATTGATTGATTTGGGAAGTAATCGCAATGCCGTTGTCTTTGACAATTCTTGTTATCTGGTTGCCTTGGCGTAGTTCTCCTGAAATTATGCTGGAGTCACAGACCAAGGGGAAAAGGATTTAGAAAGCTGACTGCCTATTAAGAAGCTTCGTTGTTTTAGTTAGAAGCACACTCTATTACTGTTCGTCGCCTTAAGTTCCTGAGAAAACCATGAACCTATTATTTTACTTTAGCACTGCCTAATCAGAAATATTCACTAGCAATTTTTACTTCTACGCTCTAATTGTATCAAGATGCACTATAAATTTCTCGGAATTAAATTCGAGCAATGCTCGACTTCTCCTAACAGTAACACAACATCTGAGTGTAGCTGCATGTCTAAGTTTCACTGAATCTGAAACTAAGTGTGACTATCATTCTCAAGTAAATATCAGGGTCTTGAAGGTGCTGTCTTTTATATGACTATCAAAGTCTGTCGGTCTAGACGCTATGCTTGATTTTTCGAAATGTCGCTGTAGAATATTCTAGAAGTTTTCTCTTATTCATGTCTTCCTTTTGGTCTTGGAGTTTTCATATGGTCTTACTAATTAGTTATTACATTAAACATCTCATACAAGTCCATGTGTTATTTATTGTATCGTAAATAGTCAGCTTGTCCTTCTGAAGGTTAAGGGTCGCTATATACACCCATGCTTCTTCCAACAAGTTCTTTACTAATTTCCCTCTTAGCTAACGTAACAAAAGTAGCGTTTCTTGACCGTGTACAATAGAAAGGCCTTTAATCCTACCCTTCTTAAAAGGATTTTCAGGGCCCCAACTGCGCATGACATTTCTGACTGTACAAAAGTGTAAGTTACAAAAGAATACAATGTTAAAAAAGAGTACCGGTTGTTATATTCTTTTTGTCAGGCCAAACATTATCTTGGATATAGATGCGCTCTTGCTAAAGAGTGTTTGGAATATTACAACAAAACTTCGAATTGACATAAAATATATCATTCACATGTGATTAAATCTGTGCTGTATAAATTGATAACTGCGATACTATAAATTGGTGGGGTTGAAAGCAATAAAAACTACTTCTCATTGAAGAGCATCGATGGCCAGCGAGTCGCAAAGGCTTCAGTGCAGAGTATCGAAAAATTTGCTACACAAAGGAGCAGAGGAATTATAGAAGATGAAGAAGAAAAGAGGTATGAATATGTGCAGTTTTAGTTGAGGTGTGTTTAAAGAAATATGCGTATAACATTTAAATACATTTTTCTGAGATTTGAAATGTTCGTGAAATATATTACTCAGGAACTACTGGAAGGATTTTAATTAAATTTGGCGCAGCTCTTGAAACAGATTGCACATTTAAGTGCAACAGAACGTTTTGTAAAGAACATAAACAATTAATGGAAAGATCATAGAGCATTTTATTAAACAAATTAAAAAAATAAAAAAAAATATTAAAATAGTTTACCAAAAAGTTGTTGTACTTAAATGTATGCCTATTCGTGAGGATTATTTTTCTTAGGAGGGAACTGCAAACTTTTCCCTGGATGTAATGAAAAAGTGTACTAGATAATAGAAATGTGACAAAATATTGAAATTTTCATTATAACGTTAATAAATCGTTAATCATTCTGTAAAAATTATCCAACGTTGGGTAAATCTCTTTAAATTTCAGTTTGGTACGTTCCAAAATGTAGGAAATACGGAATTGCAAATGTATCGGTGTAAATTTCCCATCTTCTCTCCTTAATGGCAGTTTTGATTCTCTTCTTCTGATTTTAATGCAGCTTTTCTGTTTCGCTCACGTTAGCTTTTGACAGTGTTAAATATTTATTCTTTTGCTTTTTTTCGTGGAAAACGTTCTACGTGGTAAATAAGTAATGAAAGCGCATGGTAGCATTGACTCATCTATTAACTTCATTACTTTTTATAATTAAAGATCATTAATAATTAACTAGACATCGAACATGAACAATTTAAATTATGCCCGAGTCAGAGTAAAGCAGATTGAGGTTCACTAGTGTAAATCTTGTATTCTTGCAGCAAAAGCAAAGGAATGAGCTTGCATTAATAATGTTTGTTAGACGGCGACCGTGAAATCTTTGGATAGGATGAGGCAGTACATGCGGCCTAGTGCTCCGTCAAACAGATACGCTTGGCGTGTGAAAATAACCCTGTCGACTAATAGACACGTTCCTCGCCTCTCTGTAATGAATATGTAGCTATTCCCTCTGACACATTTTAATTAACCAGCTGGCCCAACACTCGGTTTTCTTGCCAACGAATTTGAAAATCAGTTTCAGCGTGGATGGAATTCCGGTATGTGTATGTGACACGACGCAGATTTGAAAGGGAAGTAAGGGCTAGATTAGAGCGTAGTATGTTCGCCCACCTAAACCTGTCACTCAGGCTGGCTTCAAAAGCCTTTGCGTTCGCAAGCACAGTCGCACAGCAAATGTGAGAGTCTAACCGAAATGGGACGTTTTTTGTCGTTAAGTCAGGCAGCCTTGGCAGCACGCAAGTTATGTTTCCTAGAAAAAATCTGGGGCTGTATTGAAAGAAGCTAGTTAAATGCTTGAATTTAGTATGCCTATTCTAAAATATCCTAAACTGAGCTGTTCTATGTTTCTTCAGACCAGTTCTGTAGATATCATTTTCTCCTGTGTAATTACGCAAGTAAAAAAAAACACTATTGCTCCATTTATAATTTTTTTGAAAATACTAAGCGAATAACATAAACAAATAATATTTGGAATTTACTATTTGATTTGCCATATATATTGTATCCTGCACTTAGCCATGCACTCTACCAATAATAGGCAAACAATATTTTCCATTTTGCACTTCCAATCTTATATCCATAGGCCTTTCCTTCATCTTTGAAATCGCGTGTCTCAAAGAAATTTCTTTGCTTCTAAGAAAAGGTGGAAAAAAAATGGATTTTTGATACTGTTGATAGTGTCAGTATTCAAGATATATAGTAGTAAAAGGTGTAGTTTTATTGTTATAAATATTAAATACACATTACAAATATATTTTAAGCATGGGTCGCAGACAGTGCATGCCTAATGACACACAACTAGAAAGAGTAACAATTAAAAATAAAATAATATTAATTATAATAAATTAGCATTAAAATGGGAAGAAAGATATTTACAGATATGTGAATGGTAACATATTACACTATATATAATTAATCATAAAATAAATTGCTTCTAGCTTCGCGCACTTTGGTAAGGAAAATGCCCACATTCAACCAATTAGTGTGGTTCGCTAACAAGTCACAGTGTGCTAATCGACCTCAAATTGCCCTAAAAAGTTTTCAGGAAACAGTTTTTCTCAGGTATTCCCAGTGGGTACATTCGCCCAGAATATGCCCATTCCCCAGTCCCTCTACAAAATGAGTAGAATCTCCAACCAGAACTATATGTTATTTTTTGAGCATTCCAACTTCCTAGCCTAAACTTGGTCATTCCTGATCTTGCTGTTCTTCCTAGAATGAGCATATAAATATAGGACGGTACCCCTGCCACGAGTTCGATTATTTTCGATACTACGTTAATGTAACAATTTTTAAATAATGTTGAGCAGTAAAAACGGGCATTAAAAAAAGGGGGTCTTGTTCAATCTCTTAGGTTATCAGCTCTATATCACTTGATCACAGTAAGAAAAAAATTATCCCACGAAAAGGATGCATATACTTTAAAGTTCAGCCTACATCATTTAACTCTATCAGCAGTTTAAAACTAAAAAAATTCAAAAGCATTCATCAAGAGCAGAAGTAAAACAAATCAGGACCGTTAAACAGTGCAATCGCTCAAGCTGACAAAACAAATGCCTACAGAATATTTTGACTTCGGATCATAACAGTGAGAAATCTGTTTTATAGGGACTATAGCTACAGTTTCCACAGTATGTGAAGGAAAAGTAAATAAGACCATTAACGTGGAAATGTATGTGCTCTAAAAATAGCATTTGATGGGATCAAAATCATAGCAGTAGAAATATAATTGGTGTTAGGTTTTTAGAGTGGTCCCCAATACTTCTTTTGATCTTGAGAGGAGTTTTAATGAATATCAGAGTCCGGAAGTTCTGGAATTTATTTTGATTAAAATAGGCAGGCAAAAAGGCGCTTAAATCCTGGAAATATGTATTTATTAAAAGTGAAAACAGAGAGTAATATCTCTCATTATTAATTAAAATATGTATTTATGATAACGTTTTCGTTGTCACATAATTAAAGTACTTAAGCTTACTTTTCTTGGTTACGAGCAACAGCAAGATGTTTTTCAAGGTATCAACTGGCATAGTCAGCCGCTTGTCAGAGAGAACAATTTTCATCATGGAAAAAGAACGTTCTACTTCCATTGAAGTGATTGGAGCATATTTAAAATGAGCTATTTCGGAAGACATACCAGTTACAACAGAACATTCACCTTTAGGGACATTGTGGTAATGTTGATAAAGATAAAGTTAAGTAGTTTTGAATAGTCCTGGCGAATGAGCAAAAGATGAGCAATGGTTTCAGGTGAAATTTATTTGCTGTTTATTTGTTTATAGGGGAATCAGTTTAGTATCTCGCTTGCTTCCGTATTGAACACATTGTTTATTGCACAGCTATGCCGCTCTCATCTTTCTCGCAAACAGTTGTTAGCTACATATATGCAGCTGAGAAGTACGCTCGCCACAAATTTCCTAGAATTGTCTCGTGCAGATCGATACATGGTCATTCACCAAGACTATTCAAAACTTCCCTCATCCTATTTCCCGGTATTCGTATGTCCGAGGTAACCGTGCGTTCCTTTCAATAATGAAATTTCTGCTATTTAAAGAGCTTAAGTGAATGGGTTAAGGAGAAAGTATTTGATGCTTGAAAATAAATAAACTAATAACAAGATTCTAAATACATATTTTTGTGAAGTGAATATGCCATTTAATTTTTATAACTTTTTCATTTCGATATATTGACATTCGTAGTGTACTTTTTATAAATAAACGCAGAAAAAAGTAATAACGATTCAAAACAAGTAAAACAAGTATTTAAACCTTAAAACAGGCAACAGAAGTCAAAATAGGTATATAAAAAAATGCTGGCCCTACCGAGCCCAAATATTGAAACGTGTTCATTTCTGTCTGACTCTTAAATATATCCACCCAAATAGAAAAGGCATTTTATTTAATTTCCGAGCAATAAACGCAGTTTCAGGTTGAAAATGTAACAAAGTTTTGTAACCACTCCTTTGTCATAGAAAGACTAAGATGAATAAACTTGCAATAGTGCATAATCGTTCTAATTTAATGTCTTATCAAGGAGGTTGAATTCTTGTTCTGTTTTTAAACAATGAGACATTCAACTGTGCTTTTTAATAGCACGAACAAAGGTTATTCATATTCCTTGCGTTATATTGCATACTTTTTATAAAGGCTTTCGTTATATTTTATTTCATAATTTGTTAGTTTTAGTCGATATGAAATTGGTTTTATTACATATGACCTATACCTACACCTATACCTGGCTCAGAAGTAAGTCAAGTGGTTCAGCTAATGACCGCAGTAGTTTTAATTACATAGAAAATAAAAAAAGTTCTTGTAATGAACTTTAAGGTTCTGCTTTAACTTATTTTACAAGTGTGGCAGTTTTATATTAAAGTGAGCATTGCCCCTTACCGCTGGGAACAAAAAATATGCTCACTATCCACAGTTGAGACCAGGGATGAAAAAGCGAAATGAAAAGTTCTTATTGGAAACCAAAGTGAAATGTCGAAGAACGGATCCCTAGCGAAGCGGATCCAGGCAGGTTCTTCGAGACATGAATTCCCTCTGTATAATGGATATGACATTTTACCCCACCACTTCATCCTCTACCCTACCGGTCCAGAAATAAAAGAAGAAACTTATCCGATAGAAATCACTCCTGTGATCGTGAATAAGAGAAGTGGAAGGAATTTCAAACGTAGCGATAAAATTTAAAATTCAGAAAAGTTGTAAGCATGGAATGGGAAAAGTGCGGAGGGTAACGTGCAGAAAGTTCAGTCGTAAGCATTGGATATGAATGTCGCTTTGAAAGCGTTTTGACTTGCAGTGCAGTATCTGAAACCGCCAAGGCAGATACGCACATGCATGCTCCTTTATAGCTTATGTACTTTTACTTCTCCACCCCAGGGATTAGGCGATATTTGTCTATTTTGGTGCCAGGAGTGCTAACATTTCTTTGAACATGGTGGTCCTAAATCTTCCAAGTCTCCTTGGGTTAAAGAAGCGAGTAGCAAACTCTCTTACTCATTTACGCCGTGTATGTAATTTATTCTTAACTATGTCGGCCCAGCAGCAGTTATTCTCAACAATACACACATGGAAGTATCTTAATGGGTTTTGTACCGAGTATTAATAATGTCTGATGCCAACCTTAACAAAGTCCTCAAAATGATATAAAAGTCTTTTATTTACAAATAAAAACTAATTAAACAAAGAAGTTTGCAAAATGTCCTCCGCCATTTATTAAAACATTCTCTAACAAAGTTAATAAATGAACTTCATTAACTCTCCAATCATCTGCTGTTATATTTCCACTAAGAAGTTTTCATCACTGTTGTCAACAATGGTGAGTTTCTTAGTAACTCGTATTGTAGCTATTCATGTCACTTGACCTTTACAAACTGAAACGTCTTGCGGCTGCAGTCCCGAACGATAGCGAAGAAAGCCGATTGGTTACGATGAGACGAATTCCGCCGGAAGTGTAGTGTGAATTAGAAAATATTATAGAGTAATATTATTTTTTTTAAGGTTATATTATTCTTGTTAAACCTAAACTAAACTCGCCTAACCTATGATAATGCATGAAATAGTAATGTTTAGTCGATTAAAAACAGTTAGAAAAATTGTGAAGATTATAAAATTAAAAAGTAACATTTTATTTTGAGAGGAAAAAGGTTATAAGTAAGAAAAAATAATTATCATTGAACCTACGACATACGCATTATTAGCATCTGCCTTAACCAGCTGAGCTAACAGGACTTCGTGCCCATCAAGGATTATTCGCCTAAAGCACTATCACATTACTACTATTATCACATGTACGGCCGAGGGTGCATTAAATTGTAATTGGCCAAATTATTATACAAACAGTTTTATTCGCTTAAATATTTTATACTCTTACATTGTCTAGTTGAGTCAGAAATTGCTAACTTATACAAATTCATTTGATTTATTTATTCCGTGGACGACTTAAAGGATTTTACTGTGACGCAATCGTCCGATTAGCAACAAGCAGGATTAGGCTAAGCTTAGACTTTTCCTGTCCTTTTCTCATTGGCTACTATAATTCATACTTAGGGTGTTGGTATAATAGTTGGAACATTACAACATAATGTAAAGAACCCTCTAGGCGATCGCGAAGCTATATTAGGAGGTAGCAGATCCTGTACCAGGCCTGTTCTGTGCTACCCTGTGTTGCTGCTGACCGCTCTGCAACCTCTGCTCTTCGGAACATCACCCCTAAGGTACAGGCCCGATTGGAATGAGTAGTGTTTAACGCCCGTTTTTGCTACAGAGGCACCACAGGCGATGGACACTGTGATACATGAAATGATATATTGGGAAAGGGTTTATTTTTAAGGAAGGAAATGTTCCATACCTAAGTTTAGGGTACCTCCCTGGCATTTGCCATTTATGAGGACTGAGGAAAACCTGGAAAAAACCTCAGTCAGGGAGGACGGACCTGGCGGGATTCGAACCCCAGACCTCCCGCTCACGAATCAGCGATTTAACGACCTCGGCCACCCGTGGCGGTGGCCCGATCGGCCTTAATGACTTGGTATCTAGCTACTCAGTTACCATGTTATATCTGTGAGTGCTCCTACCCGTACGCCCCCCTAGCTCACGCCATTAAGCCTGGCACTCGTAACGAGTCGGCTTTCTCCGATACCGTTCGGGACTGCAGCCGCAAGACGATTCAGTTTGTACGGTTAAGTTTCATGTCTCTTAAGCTAAGTGAGAATTGCCAACCGCGAAACTACTCGCCTCATTGTTTAGATTAATTATACCTAGCATTACAGAGGGATTTGTTTACATATATTGAACCTAACAAGCATATAAGCTTTTTATGCAGTAATATGGAATAAAAGATTTACACTTCCATATATTTATTATGTATTAATAATTTCAGCTGCAAAGTGGTTCCTTAAAAGAAAAGCATTCATATGATTATTTTTTATCATTATGCAGATGGTTACATTCACTTTTATGCAATATCATTCTTATCAAAAGATTTCACTCTATCTGTTTGCTCTCATTCTCTCACTTGAAAAGAAAACTGGTTTACTTCTTTTTTTATAAGTTTTATGAAAAAGGTGGTTGAACTACACTAATTTATGTGATTTGTTGTAATGTAAAAACTCTAAACATATTCTATAGTATTGTTCTAATCAGTCAAAGCACATTCTAAACATTACCATAATTTAATGTTAAAAATATTTTCTTTTATTTCATGTAAAATGTAATATTTTCTGCCATTAATGGAATAAAACATATCATAAATTAACATACTATGTTTATATTTCCATTAATGCGGTGTAGTTAAAAATTCTTGAATATAGTTACGTCAATCACGCGAGCACCACTATTACAGTCGTGGCTGTGACAACTGCAAGGTTGAGCTTCGTTAAAAAATGAAATAAAATGTAATTCTATTAACATTACTTAGAGAGGCACTGAGCAGAGCGCGTTGTTTACTTAATATTAGCTGGATTGTTCCCGTGGGCGTAGAAAGATATTTAGTGATAAGGATACAATAAAACCCTTAAAATAAAAGGGGGCTGCTATTTATTATTTACACTGGTTGTAATGCAAAGGATTGTTTACGATCTATTGTAACAAGTTTCCAATAGTGCCGTACTTAAACGTACGGAAGCAACTTCGGCATAATTAGCTTTGTGCTGCAGTACCATTCAGCATAGCTGCCATTCCGATGCAAAATACTCTAATTCCGAGATAGTCAAACAATGTAAAAGACGTGGTTTCATCATCCCAAGGAAGGTATGTCTTGTGCGCTTAAGAAAAAAGGTAAGGCTAGAATGGGAGTTATTCCAGAGGGCAAGAAACAGGCAAATTCATAAATAACAAGAGCCTTCTCTCCAGATTATCAACCTTAGAAAGTTTAGGGCCCTTGTTTCTAACCCGAGTCCAACAATACACAGAGAACATTCATATCATTTACAGCCGTGAGTACCAATATCAACCTAAAAGGTTGAGCTGTCTGTACCAGGGTAAGGCTCTAAGTCAAACATTACGGGGACAGAGAAACGGGAATATACCTTATCCCTAGCAGCTGCATTTCTGTTAAATCACCTGATGCATTGCCAATGAAGTTCTGTTCAATTGGGTTATCGAATTGAAAAAATTAGGACAAGTACTATGAAATGTCTTCGGAAAGTCTGCAGGAAAATAAACATTTTTGTTTGTGCCAATAGAGAATAGAAAAACGATAATGCTTATATGCTGTCTGAGTTGATGATTTATGAACATTGAGTAACTGAAAGTGAAGGAAACACCTGTAAAGCTGTATCTTCAAGCAACCACGTTCTGTGGATAATCCATGAACTTCTTCACATGATAATAACCAGTGAGAATCACATTTAGCTTGTCATCCTACCTTGGGGAAGTCAATCCTTACAGTTACCCCAATATTCATGCAACGCCTTTGTGGCGTAGCATGCAGCAAGTGCAGCATCTCTAAAAGCTCTGACATTAGACAGGAGAAAAGAAAGTGGGGTAATGCAACTTTAAGAGTTTAAAAGACAATATTTGGCTTCTTGCCAAACCACAAGAAGGTCTTGGGGTGACTAACAATAGTTTTCCTTTTCAACTAAGGCAAATTGGTTGCAGATATGCAGAAGTGCATACATATCTGTACTCGAAGGATGATTAGTTTGTCTAATCGAAAGTGAGCAACACATAAAATAAACAGATTTTCCTCATCCATGTACCCATGCAAAATTAATGTAATAACGTTTCCTCTAATATACTGTGTAATTTTTTTTTCTTTTCAAATTGAAAATACCTTCTATTTTGTAAGTAACTTTTCATTCATTTAATTATTACAAATCTCTCCTTAAATATATTATTTAAAAATTTTATTAAACTTACTATAAATTATTTGCAGTTTCTACTCTCAATCATTTATCATTATTTAATTATTACAATTATTACAATTATTACAAATCTCTCCTGCATTTGTATTTTTATAAAAATAATCATGCATAGTATTTTAGTAATGTTTCATTAAGTTGGTTGTTACTCTGTTAAATGAATTTAGTAAAATTGTCAAGAGTTGAAATTTATATGGAAAATTGCATTTTTTAAGAAATTACAATTAAATACAAAAGAAGGTTCACATTTTGACAAGAAATGGAATCTCAAACTCCTCTAGGCGATAGTCTTCCATTTCTTCTCTTGATATTTTCTTTAATAATAGAAATATATATAGTTGTTATTTCCGTTCTAGACCTGGGAACTGTGATATTCTTGGAGCACATAGATGAAGATGCTTTTGTTTTCTCAAATTCGAAGTTCGACAACGGTTCCAGGGTCTATCGAAAGTTAATATCAAGGAAAGAAAACATGTAGATGCTTTTCGGATATTGGACCTCTTAGGTGCTAATAGATTTCGGCTCTGTATCTGGGAGAGAAGCTGAGTTTCATCTTGGTAAACGACTTTTTGAGCAGTAGGTTGCCCCAGCCCCCACCACAGGGCGATATATTTGATTTCGATTTACCCTTCGCTAAGAACTTGACATCGTCAACATATTCAGAATTTAATAACGCGGAAACCTGCGATAACTAGGGTATATTAGAAGCCTCTTTTGCCAATATTTTGTGTTGAAGAATTCTCTGCCATCCGGTTTCTAAGCACGTTTAAAGAGGTTGGGAGGGGTTGGTGGTTGCATAAGGGCAAACTGAGTGCCACCGCGGAAATTCTCACTGACTAGGGTTGCACAAAGTTTTTACAACCTTTCCTGTTATATTAAGCGCTTGCAGATAAGCCCAAGGGCTTACGATATTTTACTAAAACTTTAAACCGTGCACAGCGAGCTAACTTTATGCTGCGTTGCTTTTCGTTGGGTAGAATCTAATGGTGGTTGTAGCTCTAGGTGTTTAATGAAACTGTTCCGCATTTCTGTTTTCATTCTATCTTTCTTGTTAATGTGCAGTTTATTGGATACGTTCATAGTATTATAATGGTCCCATTATTCTCTTATTAAAGCATGCACTCATTACTGTAGTCACTAATGGTGTTGAATATTTAAAACCCCTTGATGTTTGTCTGCACAGCGTTTAACTGTTGTTGTGGTGTTATGTATTTATTAACACAGTTACATCTATGGCTATACTTTTGCCTACATTTAATTGAAAAGCTTTTGCTTGATTTTTAAAAGTAATTAAATTAAATTGTAAGTTCTTTAGAAAGAAAAATTTAAGCATTAATTCAGAGTGGACACATTTCTATTAAATGTGGGATCTTTCAAAATTTAAAGCTTTATATATATATATATATATATATATATATATATATATATATATATATATTTTAATCCAATAGAAAAAATACACTTTGTGAGACAAAAACTGTGGTTATGTTTTTCATTTGTTTCTTTTTGCATTTCATAATAACTACTTTTTAGGTTAAAGATAATTTTTTAGTAGTACTAACTGGTCCAATGTTGTTATGAAAGCAATAAGAGGCTTTCTTATTTTAAAACTTATAACTGTTCAGGAGAAGATAGGTAATTATGAGAATTTAATTAAGGAAATTGAAGAAAATGATTCTATAGCTGGTATAGTACGGAGCAAACCTTGATGGCTATTTTTCCTGAATCTGAGAATATAGCGAGCTATTTGGTTGTTTATTTATGTTACGTTAACATAATAGGCTTGAGGAATGCGGTACATCAATTCGATCAGGTTAATATCTCTCTACAATCTCTTTAAGAACACGTTTAGTGCGGATGTGGAAGTAAAAGTAAATAATTTATGCATAATCTTCATTTATTAATTATTAAGAGACCTTATACATTCTTGATATTATGACAAACAAGAAATATTCATAGTTTCTGCCGCACTGTCCGAGAACTTCTAAGTATAACATGGCAGTGTGTTATTCTTAAACGAAAGCGATAACCTAGACAATCGCAACTCGATGAGAGTGGCAGGATCATTAAGGCAAGTCACGTGCTTTAAGAAATAAGCTAAACGATCACAGACAATGTAACGTAAAAGCTAAAATTAGTGTATATATCCAAAGAAAGTGAAAAACAGGAAAAATATAATTTTACTTCATTAGTGTTAGATGATATTCAAATTAACAATTGACAGTTTTCTGGACATGTGAAGCACACTTTTTATGGATAATAAAACCTTTAGAGTAAATGTGGAGCACTACTACAGTATGTTACAGAACTTTGTGTTTATTCTACTCACCTGAGGGGTTCCATATTCTGTATATCGTCACGGGTGGCCGAGGTCGTTAAGGCGCGGACTTGTGAGCGGGAGGTGTGAGGTTCGAAACCCGCCAGGACTGTCCTCCCTGATTAAGGCTTTTGCCAGGTTTTCCTCAGTCCTCATAAATGGCAAATGTCGCGGAGGTACCCTAAACTTAGGCCTGGAACGTTTCCTTCCCAATGTATCATTTCATTTCATGTTCCATTAGTGTCCGCCGCCTGTGGTGGCTCAGTAGTGAAAACGGGCGTTAAACACTACTCAAAAAAATGTTCTGTATGTTTTACGAGTAGCGTGCTATTATTATTATTATTATTATTATTATTATTATTATTATTATTATTTATCGTCATCATTATTATTAGCCACTTAAATTACTAGGGATAATGCATATTTAATAATTATTTAAGAAATATACCTTTCATGTATTATGAGACTACTTAAGGTCCGGTGTAACCTTGCAAAGATTGTAAGGATATTATCATGTACTAATTTGAAAAAATACACTCCATTCGTGCATTTATATAAATCTCGACCTCCTGACGATTCACGACCTGAATAAATAATCTGCATGCAAGATGGTATAAAATATATTCAAAGAGTTCTACATTTAAATTAGAACATATTTCAGAAATATTTTTAACAGTGCAGCTAGTGAATTTACTCATTATCAATAATATAATGATATATATCTAAGCTAAGGGAACTGATAAATAGAACAACAGAATATGACAGAGTCGCCCATAGTGTTTATTTGCATTTCTTAGTAGTTAAAAGGAATTTGATAAAAATAAAAGAAAAATGTAACCTCAGAACATTAGCACAAAGCAGTTATTACAAAAATAAGAGTAATTCAGTGAATATTACATTAATGCCAATCAATATAATAAACAAATAAAAGAATAAAATTCAAGAATACAAAGAAAATATTATATGTTAAATTCCAGAGAATAATACACATACAGATGTCTGCACAGGAATATTTTAAATAAATGAAATATCAGCATTAATATATTAAAATAGCACTAAGAAAACGGAATGTACGTAATTTTAAATGAAACTGTCTTTGATAATTATAAAAATTATCAAACTTATAAGATAATCAGCATTTTTATGGAACAAACACGAATAATAATAACAAGTCCATAGTGTCAATTTTCAGCTATGGCTTAGAATCTATACACGAAAATAAACGAAGTTTTTGCATTAGGAAGATGCACAAGAGAAGCAAGAAAGATGGATATCAGAATAGGGAGTTGGATTGACAAATACATAAAAACTGTATCATATATTTTAAACGAAAGAGAACGATATCCAAAGCAGATAATAGAAGATAGAGGAAATGCTGACATACCTAATAATGTAGAAATCGAAACAGATTATTTGATCTAATTCATGAACAAAAATGTGTTTTAACATTTCTTTCATCAAGTTAAAATAGCATCTGAGGAAAACACCCCCAATATGAGTATCTAAAGAGAAATTTTTATTATACGTTTCCATTGACAGGAAACTTTTCCAAACATCCTTTCTGCATATTTCACAGTAAATAGTTTTTTATTCTCCTTTCAAAGACTAAAATAAAATTGCACTATTTCCTCAATGCATGTAACACGCTCTTCGGCTAGTGGGATTCTCCCGTCTTAACCCTTTTACCAACGTCTCATCTTTTGTTTTCCTGTTACCTGTTCTACAATATAGATTTTCAGAAATGTATTCATTTATATAACCACACAAGTCCGCCTCGTTAGTCCAAAAGCTAGCGTTGCTGACTACTGGCCGGAGGTTTCCGGTTCGATCTTCTACCTGCTTACGATTTTGTTAAGTTAGAGAGCTCTGAAACGGGCTCCACCCTGCCTCATGAGGACAACTGGGTACCTATCTGATGGAGAGGGGCAGCCTTCGAGCTTAAAACTCCATGATAGATGACCGGCGTGATGCCGGCATGCTGATCACACATCCTCTACATTCAGTACTGTCCTCTATCAGTGAGTCGCAAGACGGAGTTAAGGAGCACAGCGATCACTGCGGCATAACAAATAAATGTAAAGACTTAACTCCTTGCTACACAAAACAATTAAAAACCCATATTTAAAAATAAACATAACTTTAAAATAGTGCACATTGGACAAAATGGGTATTTTAGGCTCAATTAAACAAATACCAAACTTAAAAGTGTATATTAACGTGAAGATATTTAACCGTTTTTAGCTAACCCATATAGTATTTTGCCTAAAATCTGAAGTCTAGCGATTAAAGAGTTATAGAACCAGTTATTTGCAGAGCAACAGTTGATGCCGATAGGTACCTGAATACCATACAGCATAACATGAAAGTATTCAAGAGGGCTAAGTTGAAACTACTAAGTATTTACGGCTTCTAGATTCCCCAACATGATCTTCTTAGGTTCTAATCTGTGAAGTACACGGAAATTAAAAAACAAACAAACAAAGAAAAAAACATTTTGGAAGAATTGAAACGTGGCATACATCATGAAGTTGCGTACGTTTTTGAACAGAAACTACAGTGAGTAATGGATGGATTTTTGTACATTTGCCAGAAATATGTACACTATGAAGAAGATATCTTTTATCACCTATTTTTATTTCATAAAACTAGCAAGTAGAGGTTTCAGTAATTTTATTTTCTAAAATAAGATGATAACGGTTTATGCTCAATCATTAATGCCCTTTTCTAAAAAAGGACAAACTTAACCAGCAACTAACGGCGAACTTGTTCATGAATTGTATGAATCACCCGGTATATCATCTGCACAAAGCACATACTCAGAAAAATATTCTTATTCAGGACAAAGTAAATCAGTAAATCAACTCAAAGCTGTCACCCGATTGCGCAATTGGAACTCCAGCGCAGTAGCATACAACTGCTCTTAAAAATTACGCTGCCAAGATAGGATTTGTGGAGGAGATGAGGGGTGGAAAATTGGCATTCTTCCCACGTTTTTGTTCTTGATTAAAATTTGTTCGCAGTATCACTGCATATAAAATATTAAGAACAAAGTTGGCACAGTTATTAAGTAAACATTCAGCATATATTTGTGTACAGACTCTTTAACTCCAGAGATAAGCAGAGGTAACCAGATTATAGGTATATTATATTAACAGCGAAATATGATTATTTTTTTTAAATGGTGTTTCACGCCCCGTTTTTACTACTGAGGCACCACAGGCGGCGAACACTGATACTACATGAGATGAAATGACATATTGGGAAAGGATTTTTAAGGAAGGAAACGTTCCAGGTACCTCCCCGGCATTTTCCCTTTATTAGGACTGACGAAAACCCGGAAAAAACCTCAGTCAGGAAGGGTTGTCCTGGCGGGATTCGAACCCGAGGCCTCCCGCACATCAGCCCGCTCCTTAACCACCTTGGCGGTTACCTGTTGTTCATATAAATGCAACCGCAGCATCACAAATAACATCAAGAGAGCAGAGGCTCATACTGAAAATAATAACGTTCCATTGCAGAATATTTTAGATACATACAAAGTACGTTCTAAAATCATGGGCCTAAATAAAGAACATAGAAAGAGAACATATGAGCAGCCAGTGTTGTTAATAATGGGATCTTAATGCTCAATTATTGTAAACAAAAACTGTCTCTGTTGTTTATAAACGTTTAATACGGGCAGTGAAGGTTGTTAAACATGTTTATATTCTATTTTTATTTTTTTGATGTTTGATTAGAGCGAATGATATTAGTGAGCGATGGATTTTTGTAGGCTTCAGACTTTGTGAGCTATGGATAGGTTGTAGCATAAGAACATTCTGAACAGTGTTATTGATTTCTATGCAATATGTGAAGTAACACCTTGTTCGAACCACGGTGAAAAGAAAATCTTCTGCTGTAATAACATTTAAAGTGTAGAACGATTTTCGACACTTTTTATGTTGTGAGATATTCTTGATAATTGTTACTTTATCCTGAAATTGTATATAAATTAAAAACCGTATAGCTATAATTACAGCGTATCACAACACAAACGTCTGGCATTTTCAAATCCAAGTAATTAGTAGCTTGGTTTTTTTATGTATCCAATTAGTGATGACATTTGTTGGAAAACCAGATGTACAAATGAAAAGCTTTAGTTCTAATATATTTGAAGAATTTGAGTCCAAACAGAGCTCTTTGATTTAAATAACATTGGTAAATCCTTTTGAGTTAGGAAACATGTACCCATTTCAATTAATATTGATGCAAATGATTTCATTGTCTGCGTCGCCGCTTCAAACTTGAAGCGATTGCTTGCTCATCTTTCCCTTTGACAACTGTAGATTGTAACTCAATGTAAACAGGAATAAGCCATAGGCATAACCCTCTTAAGTTGATGATTAATATGATTTTCGTATTCAGCACCACACGAAAAGCTATCATAATTCGTTACATTTTTTATGGGCATACAATAGCTTTTCAGAATACTCTGAACAGCTTTAAACCACTATCCAGTGCACTGTCTGTGAAGGTTCCTTTTTTACTTGAGAACGCTGATGACAGCTGAAGAGGCCAGACGTGGTGAATTAGGTTGGTTTTCCTAACTTATTAATTATTATTCCAACACTGTGATCTTATGCCTGATGAACATTTCATATAATGGAAATAAAATTACTTAGCATCAGTGATATCTATAAAAGTCTATTTGTTATGATATAGTAGTGTTTCCATTAATTATTTTGATTTTCAATTCTTCGGGACGAAATAATCAAAAAAAAATTGTAGTTTTTATGGCGTTCAAACGGGTGATTGAAAAGAAATGTGGTTGTGGATTATTTTTTCGAAAGAACCCAAAACTTAACTGCAGTTTATCGTTGCAGCTTTTAAATTTACCTGTCTTCGCAGTGCAATCGTTTAGTTCAGTAGCCAATAGCATTGCTTATCTATGATACAAAATGGCATTTAGGAGCGAAATCCGGGATATATATGTTTTTCTTGTAGTTTTCTAATTTTGCAAGTTTTATTTCATCCATACTATTCTCTTACTTTCCGTACCTCTCAATCTTCTTCTTCCCTTCAAGAATGGGCTGTTGCTGTACTGCTCTGAGGCTAATTGTATCCTTCATCTTCTTCTTGGACAACCCAGGTCACATTTCCAAACGGGTTGATAAAAATGTGCTTGCCATGGTAGTCTGCGGCCATTTTCTCTACAAATGTTGCCAGTTTTTCTGAGAATTGGAACCGAATGTGTGATGAGGGGGGAATTAATTGTTATGGCCCCACGTTGGTGTGATTTTGTGGAGGTGGAACATAAGGTAATTGCATATCTCGGTGACAATCTTGTCGGGATACGTCGACACTGCTCTGGTTCCAAGAAAGAAGAATAGGTATCTCAGGGAAATTTTGATTTGTTGCATGAAATGAGTATTCGTTGAGAAGTAAGGTTAATTCAATATGTATTATATAAGTCACTTCAAAGTTATTGAATATCGTGCCATTCGTCGTAAAGATTTTGAATTTGCATATGGCACAATACTAAGCTTATCAGATTTGAATACACTGATTATACTGTTACGCTGAGCTAAACTGCGGGTTGATCGTTTGAATGATTTAGCACTCTCTATCAACATCTGTGTCACAATTAAAACAAACTTCCTGCTGTCTTTGAAATCTTATCTTGGTATTTTCACTCCCACAGGCTATGGCCTTTACACTTAGAAAAACATAACCTACCGGCTTCGAAATTAGCACTTAGAATAATACTGCTTACCAAGGTCGAATTCAGGACTTTGAGCAACGCAGCCTATCGGCGTCGAAGTCAACACTTAAAATAATTTATATGGCCTGTCGTCCTCGGAATCTGAACTTAGAATGAGTGACGTAGCCTGCCGTCGTCAAAATCAAAACTGAGAGTGCCCCTGAAGGCTCAGAACTGCTTCTTTATACTATTTTTGAACCCCTTTAGGTCCATCTAAACTTTACTAATCGAAGCTTCTAGAATTTTAGTTCCAATCCAGCTTTCTGACTGGCTACCTCAAACTTGTGATAGCTGGTGTGATTCGTTTTTGTTTTACACTAAAAGAACGATTTTCATTCAACAGTTTTTTAATAAAGTTCTGGCAGTTTAGACACTTTACCCAGGTGTTACTTTAGGTTTTTAAACGCCTAACAAACAACTTTCCCATAAAGGTAGCTTTTAACTACATACAAGCTTTTCTAAAAGTCTTCATAATAGTAGACGGGCCTTGCTACTACTAAGGAAAGCTTTCCTCTTATAATCGTCTCTATTATCAAAAGTTTGCTAGAAAGACTAAGGGCGGCAAACATTTCCTTTGTTAAATCCTGTCTACAGAAAATGCGCATTGTTAAACTGTTTATGATATCACCTCTCATACAGAGAAATATGTGCATAATCAATAAAAATAACACAAAGAATAATAGTTGTAACAGTAATATAGCAATAATCTTGATGTGAATAATGATGTTAAATACAAAGTTTATGTAACAAAATGACGATAATGGGGTTTGGGGGCCATGAATACAATCACGGAGTCTTTTATTTTGTTGGTAATATTTTTTACTTTTAGTATTTATCGTATTTTACTAATTTTCTTCTTGTCTGTTTTCATCATTTGTGCCGCTTCAGTTCGCTTCCGATCCTGAACTCTTAGGATCTTTGTTTCGCTACCATATAGGTTTTGGTAGCTGATTATGGAATTTAATTTCACATCCTTAGTCATATTTCGTCCTAATATCTTTGGCCAGCGGGAAAAGGCACTTTTTGTCAGGATAAGAGTTTATTTTAATATAGTCTTATCTGAATAATAGTATAACAATGGAATATACATGTTAATTAAATTATGTTCTCTTTCAATATGAATCAGAATAGTTTTTTATGTGTAAAAGCCAAAATAAATATTTGTGCTTCAATCTAATATGTGTGTATGTGTGTTGTTTTTATTTATGTGCCTTTTCCCGCCGTCCAAAAACACTGCCTTATATATTTTTGGTACATTTTCTTCCAAATTTAAATTAATTTTATAAATATCCCCGATCACCATTTTTACTTCCGTCATTGATTTGTCCTCCATTGCCATTTCTTTTATTTTATTAAAAGATATCTCCACTTTGCATCCTTTTAATATGTTATTTAATTTTATTATATTTTATTGGAAGTCGCCTTCTTTACTAGCCAAGAGGACCTGATAATCTACAAATAATATACATTTAATATCCTTATTCTCCTAGGTTAAACCTATTGGCTCCTTTAATTGCCACTCTCCCAAATTTTTATTTATATACGTATCAAATAAAAAAGGAGAGAGTGCACAATGTGTCATAATCCTGTATTTACCTTTGTACTCAAATTATATTTGTTTTTATTTTGCATTTTAATTTTGATTTCAGTTTGGTCGGATAAGGACTTTATTGTATTAATTAAATTCTGTGATATTTTATAGCCTCCTAATATATTTAATAGTTTGTATCTATTTGTTTTATCATCTGCTTTCACGTAATCTAGAAAAAGAATATATAATGGTAAATTGTATTTTATTCGCTTCTCCATCATTTGCTTTGTTGTAAAAAGTACATCAATACAACACTTCCTTTACTGAATCCACATTGGTTGCATCTTGCTCTTTATTACATTTGTGTATATTTTATACCCGGAAATTAAAAGAGAAATTCCTCTGCAATTGCAGAATTTATGGTTGTCGCCTCATATGTCAATGTCAACAAGTACAATGAATTTATAGTACAAGAGTGAACCAGGCTCTAAAAAGGGCAAAGAATAGAAAAGTTCCTGTACTTGATGAAATTAATAGCTTATAAAATATGGAAGCCCAAAATTTAAAAAGGATATTTTCTATTGTTAAATGACATATGAAGTACAGGATGCATACTAACGTAATGGAAAACAGCCGAAATAATATATGGTATATATTATATACTACAAATAGCATAATATAAACTATATATAGTATACATCAGGTATATACTGTGCAATTCCCATCATTTACTGGTAATTTTTGTAGTATTCATGCCATTGTTTTTGTCATATTATATGGCATTGATCTTGTATTTAACTTTTTAATCTTTTAAATACTTTGTAAATTAATTTTCTTTACAACATTAACATTTTTCTGGTTGGTAGCCAGAGGTACATGCATACAATGGAAGGGCTACAAGTGGGTTTCACGTCCTCTTTGATACGGGTAGAAATTTGAACGGAACCTCGGGTAGTTAAAAGAAGGTCATTGCCCTGGACTAGCCCTATTATGGAGGGACGCTGATGATGCAGTTTGGTTGTTGGGCAGTGCAGACCAATGGGAAACATCTCATGCTTAGGAATTATCAGCGCCGTGCCTCAAAATTTAATTTTTCACCAAATTGACGGGTGCTATCGTTCGGGTTAAAGAACAAATTTAACTCCATTTTATAGGTAGATGTGAATAACACCCAGATTTTCAGTTAACTATTGTAGCTGTTGTCTCTTTTATGTTCTCTTATTGCAATGTTTAAAAACTGTTAATTTTGCTGTGTAACAAAGTCAAAAGATTGCCTCATTACTGTGTCACAGTTTTGAGGTATTTCTCAACCCAGCTTTAGATTTTAATGGCTCTAGCATTCAACTATTCGAACCCTGTTTTCACGCATCATCTGCTTTATGAGCTATCTCTATGACATAATGAGGTTTCGCATTAAAGCAAATACAGGTAATCTCTGCGCTTACTCCATAAAGTTTGCTCATTTTACTAGCCATATTTAACAGAGGACGAAAACTTTATGAATACGTTAAAGCATTTGTAGTTCAAAAACAGTGTTGCGAGGTGATTAGATCATTTCTGTCAAAGTTGCATTTACTGCTTTGCTCTTGGAAACAAAATTTGCTGCAGATGCGGGGCCTGGTAATGCCTGGCACTCTGCATTAAACTTCGTCATATCTTTAACAGAATTTTAAACACACACTGAACAGTAGCTATGTGTATGGCGTGTTAAAAGCCTGTATGAAGCGCTGCGCATGTGCATATTTTATTGCTGTCGTTCACTGCCTAATGCTAGGGCAGCTATTGGGTATGGAATCCATGAATTTTCAATTAGGACATTTTCCACATTAAATTAATGATCTTCTCTGTCTCTCTGAAATAATTGCTTCGTCGCTAACATGCCGTTCTATATGTTTTCTCGGACAGTAAAGATTTTAAACGGTTTTAGCACCATCTCTTTAGTTCTCCCTGTTAAAAATGGACAAGGAGGAATTATAACTTAGCCAAATGAACTAGGCAGCCGTAATGTATAAATTCACTTATTATAATATTCTAATCTTGATTACTATGGAAATAATATAATTGGAACCTGGGTGACTAAAACTTATCCACTTTAAGTGATTTTCGAGAAAACGAGAAAAACTTAATAAAATTGAAACTGTTCAATTTTAATAATTATACTTATTTTACCAATTTGCGCCTGTAAAATGCTCTACATTTACGTGCACATATGACCACATTTAAACAATCTTTTCAAGAAATACTCGTATACAGCTTAATGACCATGCATTTCATCTATGTGGTTTTGACCAGCACTGTCATTCATTTTTATACATATCACGGTTGTGTAACTGCATAAATAAAGCTTGACGCCCTCGCATTTATACCTGAACAAGCTCCTGGGAGTACTGGAAGGAAAGAAACCCAGATGTGACTGGAGAAGGTTGCTTTACAATCCGGGAGAAGAATGTTTTATAGTTCCAAATAATGCATTAAACAATAAGAATGTAAATAAGTGTCAGTTTGAGAATTACAAAAGTATGTAACATTTAAACCAGCAGCATATTCCTATCCATTGCATGTATAAAGTCTTAAAACATTGTCCCAATAAATATACAAATAATTGAATAAAACATTAGTACAAAAATTACTGGGCCCAGGCATTTAATAAAATTAATAGATTGAGTAATAGATAAAAGAGTTTTAGTGTAGCCCAAAATAGCAATTAATTTTAACTTATTGGTTTTCACATGCAAGCACGAAAATTTATTCGATTAAGGATTTTGTTATAAAGGGTTACTATGCACTAACATTATTTTTTTATATTTTATTATTTTTTGTTAAACTTAAACTAAACAAACCTAATCTTACGTATGAAATATATATATATATATATATATATATATATATATATATATATTTAAACTTAAATTAACCTAACCTAACCTAACTTATGAAAAAGTAACATTTGATGAATTGAGAATAATATAAAAAAGGTGTTATTATGAAATAATGTTATTTCTATGTTCTGTTATTTTTTTTTTTTTTGTTAAATTTAAACTAACCTAATCTAACGTAATCTTCGAATAGTGTGGAAAAATTATGAAGATACAAAAAAAAAAAAATAAATAAATAACACTTATTCTGAGAGGAAAAAAGATTACAAGTAAGGAAATAATTCAACTCAAGATATATCATATCAACTCATATCAGTAGCATGGCCCTCTAACCTACTGAGCTAATAGAGCTTTATATGCTCGCCTAAAGTAATGGATACTACTAAATCATTCGGCAGTCTTCGCTATCATTCGGGACTGCCAGCTGAAGATGCATTCGTTTTGTGCGGGTTAGTTACTGAAACATGTATTGCTACATTGTGTCTTCTTGCATTATTTATCAGTTGCCTAGTACTTTACACGAATTACTTGACAATGATTCTGCAGTATTAAATAGAGTCCTAGATTTGTACATGTCACTCCCTATAGAGGCCATGTTTAAATCTTCCAGTTACGGTGTTACTCTTTTAGTTCTATATATTATATATATATATATATATATACATATATATATATATATACATTCTCTGTGGAATAATTTTCTGCTTTAAATTTATGGACGCTTATGACCTTTGGTACTGAAGTTGCCTTAAACTTAATACACGCTAAAAAACTATTCGGAAAATTGAAAGTACCGTTGTGGAACAAAATGTTTAAATTCTGAAATAAAACGATCATATATTAGTGTTAACTCGTTTGATACACGTTTAAAAATTATGAAATTTATTATCTGCACATGTTTTTATTTGTGTTATACAAACGTTAGGATTATTTCCCCTTCCTTGTTTCACATTACCACTTTCGTATTTCCTTTCATCTCTTGTTTATGTTCATTCTATTATAATGGCTGGTTGCCTTTCAGCAGAATTTCATAACATCTGTCTCCTAATTACAGATGTAACCAAAGGCAGATAGATAAGACCTGTGGCGCTGTAGGGTTCTTATTCATCTCACCTTTGGCTACAATAGGTCTCCCTAAAAGCTGATGGGAATCTTGTTTTATAAATTTCTGAATTCTTTTAAGCTTTGAGTTTGCATAGATCGTCTGTGCATATGGCAACGGTGCTTTCACGTATATTTTTGATGTAGTTCTTATGAGAACAAACAAATATCCCGTAGCAAATTGCACATTAAGTTCTATGGAGCATAGCTCGGCCTCCTGCAGAGTTTAATAGAAGCAGGAAACATTGTTTTAGCTTTTAGTTTAACCTGAAAATGTACCATTATAATCGGCTATAAAAGGCACGATCTATCGACCGCTCGCTTAATTACAGCGCTAATGTAATTGCATTTAATTTCTTCGCTTAATGGAATATTTTGTCACAAGCTATACATTAGCATTGTATCTCTTTACACATTGGATGACTCCATAACTGCTAAAAACGAGCTGTTATATCAAAGGCCCAAGATTTAAATCACCGCTTTTCTCTAGTAGTGCGCTTGTAAGCCGAAACACATGCCTACATCCTTGAATATGGAAAATAAACATCTCTTTCGTGAAAGGCCGGGAAACTTCTTTTATATCTGTTACACGATAACGTTTTCCAACTTTTCTCGAGAGTATCGAGGCTGCTTTAAACACACAAACTATGCCTACATTTATTCGTACGAGAGGAGAAAACCCTCCAGGTAAACACATGATTATGCTTCAATTATACATGTTCATAAGCATTATATTCGTTATATTAACTTATATTTTTAATATTTAGCATTTAAAATTTATTCTGTAAACAATAAACTCACACATATGGGCGAAATTAATTTTTCTTCAGCACATAATTTTAAAAACTGTTTTCAACATATAAACAGAAAAAAAAACCACACACACACACACTTAAAAATTCCCTAAATGTTTCGCACTAATGCAGCGTTTTTCCCTAATGTTATTGTGTAGTGCACAACAGATCCCAAGGGCCAAAGAAAAGTTTACACTTTTTAAAAGTGGCATCGTTTCCCTTGTCAAAAAAGACCCATGCAGCTTGTTTCTGAATCGTTTGTGCTTACACATTTGGTGAATTTCGCTTATGGCCTGCCGCTATTATGCTCAAGGGAATAGCCGCAGGTAAGGTGCAAAGTACTATACATTAATGGCACCAGGGGCAAATTGGGTGTTTGCAATCTGATCGTATATTGTTTTAAAAGGAAGTGATTTGGACACTATACACAAATAAAAGATGAATTATATTATTGTGAGAATTTGTTGCTAAATTTAGGAAATGTGAAAATTATACTTTGAAAGTTGCCCTAAGTAACTATATTATTATTATTATTATTATTATTATTATTATTATTATTATTATTATTATTATTATTAATATTATTATTATTATTATTATTGTTGTTGTTGTTCTTTAATGCTTATCGTTTATACTTATATGAGTGCACTTATTTCAAAGGTGTTGCTGCTCATAAATTAAGTTTACTGGAACGCTGGCGCTACATCCCATGGTGAACCTTGGCCTGCCGCGGCGACCTTTGCTTCCTCTATACCCGTCTTACGACTTCATTGATGGAGGACAGTATAGTGTGTGATTAGCTTGCCAGCACCCTGTCGGTTGTCTATCACGGGGCTTTCGTGATCGAAGAACGCCACCTCTCCATGAGGCAGCTTCCCAGTTGTGTAGACCCCGTTCCAGACCTCTCTAACTTGAGAAAATTCCTTAAGTAGGTACCGGGAATCGAACCCGGGCCTTAGTCAGCACCGGTAGCCACTAGACCAGGGAGGTGGTCAACTGGAAAGTATATCTTGCAATAAAGCATAATTCATTCCTGCTTATTGTGTGAATATACAGGGTGTTAATTAACTATACAGCAATAATTTCAGCGATTGTGAGGGAATCTTAGACACGCAATTTGAAACCGTGAACCTATGGTCTGCCTGTTCAAGTTTCAAAGTTAGGAATTAAGCTTCTAAAGGGCCAATATGTCACTGACCAGTGAAACTTTCGATGTTTCTTTGGCTTATCTCGTATTATTCTTCACCATTGCGATAAGAAAATAATTTTCAAGGAATAAAAATCCCTAAAAAATAAAAACAAAATGCATTTATTGAAAAGAAATAAAGTTTGCGGAGACCTTAGTACATTCAACTACTAACCACTTGACATTTGGGGAAATTTGTTGAAAAAGATGATGATGTACGTAGTGCATCACTTGTTATATTTGTGTACACTGGTCGACCCGTTTTGCTTTACAATGCACTTCAATCACTGCTGAAAGGTGTCCCTCTAATATCAGCAAGTAACTGAATATGGTAAGAATATATGGATTTGAGTTTTTGTGTGCATAATTGAGAATGAAGAGCCTTATTTTAATGCAGGGATGGCTGCACTGAGTTATATGCAAAGCAGAACGTAAAGCATTGCATTATGTTATTCGTAATGTAGCGACGAATGTCGATTACTGTCCGCCACCTCGAAATGAAGCAATGCAGATTACAACCTCTACTTTGACTAGGATTTTGCCACCCCAGCATGGCACATTCCACTTTGGTTTTGGCATCGTGCACAAATTCCGGGCTGGATTGTTTGGAAATGTGGAATAATGTACAGGGTGCTAAAGAATTTCTATTATAAGTTATTGGTTTAGACGTTGAGATGAGGCTTTTGGTAAATAAATATGTCTACAGATGTCATCTTTTAGCACCAGAGGCATTTAAAACCAAATGAGCTGGCACAAAAAAGCATATGTAAGTGATGTAACTGAATAATCATTAAATGCTGCCCAAAGCTGCGATCGGCAACAGTACGCATCGCATTGCCACATGCGTAAATCCCCCGCATTCGGCGAACTTTTAAACAGGTCAAAGCGATTGACTCTTGCCAAGTAATTTTTGAGCGTCTCATACATGATACAAATAGACCCAGTACATAGCCACTACACTGTTTAAAGCCCGGGGGTATAAGACAGAAGTTCTACGTACGCTGTCGCGGATGACGCTTACTCCATTGAGCATTATAGAAAAAAATGTACAAGGCCATGATAAGATAGGCAATGAGTTACGGATGTGAGATACCAGATTGGAGTAAACTCGAACAGCTGGACAAAATTGAGAACGACTTCTTAAAACGGCTGCTTGTCTTGGGAGGGGTACAGCGAATTGTGGAGTTTTTAGGAAATGTCCAGTAATAACATTAATTGTAAAACTCTGGCTGTAAAATATTAAAAACAGAACATTCTTCATTAAGGGCAATTTGCTACTTCCATCAAGTAAGAAAATGGCACCATAGCTACTGGGTAGAAGGGTTAAAGAGGGAATTAGAAACATTTTGAATGGAATGGGTATGGGGGAAAGGGATAAGGATTAACAATAATGTATGGGGGAAAGTTAGAGAAAACTTAATTGTCATTAACAGGCCGGAAGTAGTGGGAGGGGGTATTGGAGAGCGCTTTGGAAAACTTCCGCACTTCAGTCATAGGGTTTTAGTGCCACCCTCAAATCCCTTATAGTGTTCTCAATTCTGTATTCTTGATGAGATCCAGAATCTTATTTCCTATAAGGAGATCATCCATATTTAGATATGATTGAGGATCGAAGAGTTGATATCATCTTCTCTTCAGGGCTTCACATTCAAGGAGCAAGTGCTTCGCACTCTCGTGAGATTGGCCACATGGGCTCTCCCTGGAAGAGTCCCATTTTCTGGAAATGCTTCTTAAATTGACCATGTCCAAAAGTTAGTCCCACTACTTACTCTTCTTAACTTTTCCTTTCCAACATGAAGGGTGTTCTGGTGAGTGTGGGATTAGGTCAGCTGACAAGGCTTTTCCCAATTGCTTGTCCTGGGTAATTGAACCATTGTATTTTATGTTTCTCTCTGGCCAATAATTTAATTGTTTTCCTTACTGTGGACCTACCAACCCCAACTCCAGGCTGGTCCTATTAAGGGGCTAGATACTCTTTACTTGGCCGATTTATCTGCTGCTTCATTCCCTGTCATTCCTTTGTGACCTGGCACCCACCTCAATTCAACAGAGTTATTGTTCGATAGGAATATCCGTTTTTGGAGGCAACCCCATACTAACCTGGAATAGAAATGATGAGACTCAAGTGCTCAAAGTGCAGCCCGATTGTCCGAGAGGATCGTGATATTTTTTCCATAGTAGCTCTTCTCTATGCCATTTTGCACATAGGTCATGATTGTAAAATTTCTGCCGGAAACACGGTACAGTACTTCCCGAGGCTTATACCAAGGAAGGATATAGACGCAGCATGAAGAGAAAAAAAAAAAACATCATAGAAACTGAAGGAATTATGCATACACAACTTGACTTTTATGAACCGATCAAGTATAGCTTGGCTTAAACTGGAGCCTTGGAAAGCACGACTAATTAGAAATGAAACAGGCGATAGAGCTGGCGACATATACTGACACATTGTCCAAACAACAGAACATTTGTGCCAAGTTTACATATTCGAATAGGGACAGGTTAGTATGTTGAGGCATGCTTGCACAGAAAGAAAACTGATGATAGCTGAGTAAGTTTTTATGTTAAATGCATTTTACATAATAAGCTGTGTATGTTTAAACATTGTATGATTGTGATGTAGAGACGTATGAAAGAGAGAGAAAGCGTGTGCGTGTTCATATAATATAATTATCTACTAGTTAATATTTGTATATAAATATTTTAATGTAAAATAAGTACTTGTGTATTAATAGTTTATATAAATATTATTGACATATGAGTATATCGCCCGCCGGTGTTATATAGCAACATGTGTGGCCTGTGAACCTATGTGATGGATATCATGTTTAAAGTTAATGTACATTGTAAAATAAACACAGTTATCTATCTATCGACATGAAGAAGTAAGCAGTGATCGTATGTTAAAAATGAGAGCTGACATACCAACAGAAGTAACAGAGATAACCAAAAACTAATAAGGCGTGTGACTTGGGAGGTTTACATTTCGAATTTCATCATACCGATCTCCCTGAGGTTAAAAGTTCTTATGAATGTAAATTCCGGGAAAATGTCCCAAATTTAATCCTTTCCCAATTTATCACATCATCTGGGATACAAGTATCACCAGATTCATCTCCCGTAGATGTCACACCAATAAAATGTAAGGCAGGCAACGGATGTTTTAGTCCCCCAAACTCTGTGCTGTCGCTCCGTCATGTTGAAATCATATTCTTTCATAGACAACCTAGGGATCATCGTTCAGCAATTCCGGCAACTTTTATTCCACAATCACGCGATACATTCTGTTCATGAAGGTCAGAAGGTTGCATTTATAAGCCAGCTAAAAGTTTTCCAAAACTATATGCATTTCTTTCTTATATAAATTGAATTTGAACAAAATATTTACACTGACGGCAAACGTTAGCTGATAGTCATCTTTTTACTGCGAAACATTTTAGGGCAACTTGCTCGAAGCAGAAATTAAGCTGAGGCAGGCTGTTTGCATGATGGATTCAGTGAAATTAATGAGGTTCGCAAATTAGGGTATGCAAATTTGTTGCCATATGTGCTCGATGAATCGTGCCTTCCCTTAGAAAGACCTCTGTTCTGTAGATGCTGCTATTGAAAGCCATATGAGAATGAAACATGTACTCTGAAACGCGGTATCAAGCAGCATTATGTAGGAAATGCGCCAGTTGAGAGAGGAAACTGCATTGTGGCTGCTTTGTACTGCAAAATTATATACTAATTCCTCCAAATTTCCAACACACACTCTGGAACGCATTTGTATCTAATGAAACTCTGTTGGACTGTCAATGGCAGCAGGCGACCGCCTCATTTTTTATCCAACACACATCGTCCGGGTATACCTAGATATTCAATTAAAATCTGTCAACATGATCAAAGCTTTCGATTCAAATTTGAATCTCGCAAACTGAATCATTTTCAACTACCACTTTTTTCACTTGTTTTGTCAACGCTGCAGTGACAAGTTTAGTTTATTGGAAGTAGCGGTGTTCTTTTGGGTGTCATCAACTTTGTTCATAATGCTGGACCTGTCACATAAAACAGAGAACACATACACTCGGTGAATTATTTAACTGTCTGCTATTGAAAAACTGCAAAAGCTAAAATCGCCGGTTTTTAGAAACAGTTCCTTCCCTCAGACAAAATTCTGTACTTTCAGAAATATGTTAGATACTTTTATCCATTTAAACAAGCTTTCGCGTTAAATGCTATATTTATTTTATGCTACATGTCATCCTCCCAAAGTTTTTAAAACACTTTACACACTAAGTCACGCGTACCTATTTTATCCGTAGGGTTTACATAATTATAGTATTTTGTTAAATACTATACAGTAATACTTTTCCTATAACAAATAAATAGTGTACTGTTTCCTGGAGTAAACATTATTTGAAATTGTTACCTACTAGAATTCAGTTTTACAAATGTTAAAAAAGGAATATTTGAACTTATATATATATATGCTGTTTTTTTTGGATGGCGTCCACAGCTGAACATAATCTAAGCGGGGCTAAGGCCGCGCCACTCGCCCACTTCGTCGATGAACAGGTTACCCTATCATTTCTGCTCGCACATCTTTAATCATGTAACATGTACACATTAATTTTATTTAATAACCAGTCTAGCCTGTGTTTTGTAGTTTGACAGAGGATCTTCAGGAAAGTGGCTACTTTTTCTTTAATAAATATGAAGATAATGAAAATACGCATATTTTGGCATTAAATTTTAATATATGCATATATAAATGGCTATTTTTGCCTTAGTACCTAATTTTTAGTTTCGTGCTTTATATATATATATATATATATATATATATATATATATATATATATATATATATACATATTAAACTCCAAGCGCAAATATATTATTATATTAATATTAATATATTATATTTTATTCATTATATTTATGTTGAGTGACTGAAAGGGGGAACACAGGCATATTATTGAACATTTTGAACTGACGATGCCTCTTGCGTTATGTCCGTAAGGAAATATTGAATGACCAGCCAAATGCCGAACACTTAGCATATCTCAAACCGAACTCAACTTTCAAGTTTTAAGTATCACTGAATTGGAAAGATTAGACACGCCTGAACAAGCAAATTGAAATAATTGAAACTTTCAAGCATATTGGGGAAACTACTCGAAAATTGATGCTTATGTGTTCGCACACATCATCTGAATATGGCGTAAAATAAAATAAATCATGGATTACGTATTACAGCATAAAATTGTGTATATATTGTTCTAAACTTACAGATATTGGAAGCATGGAAAAATGCACATCATAGAAGATAAAAGTATCCTAAAATTCCTCGTAATATTTCAGCAGAGAAAAGTTTGAAGGCTCTTATATTAAACATAAACTTACTTTATAATTCACAACATTACACTTTAAATAAGATATGATAATATTTTACTGCTATGGAAACTAGTAGGTAAACAAAGGAATACCCACATTTACTCATTGTTTACCTTTGGTTTAGATATATAAAAATGCCGAGGCTTTCTAGCCCAGTATTTATGAAACATTTTAAAACTCCCTAATTTTGTTAAGTAAACGCCTAATTTTGTTAAGTAAACGTCTAATTTCGTTACACAAGGGTAAACTAGTTCATTTGAATGAAATTAATTGATTTTATATGGATTTAATAATGGTGAGTTGAGAATTTTTTTCAGTTTCCATTTTATGACACGTTACAACAATTGGGAGGATGCAGGACAACAGATGAACGTATAAGACCGCCTTGTGGGACACGCGCTTAGGCATACAGCACAGAGACAGACAAAGAACAAGATGGGAAGCCATCTACGCGGCACAGGCAGGTCCTCGAAAGGTCCAGAATGTCAAGAAACAGGGATACATGGAAAACCATCGAATATCAACTTCGAAACGAGTGAAATATGATGAACAATAGTATAACAAAATAGCTTATAATAATAGATTATTATTATTATTATTATTATTAATGAGGAAACAAGAAAATAGGTATTATGAGTTCTAAAGGTGCAGTGCCGCCACGGGTGGCCGAGGTCTTTAAGGCGCGGACTCGTGAGCGGGAGGTCTGGGGTTCGAATCCCACCAGGACCGTCCTCCCTGAATGAGTTTTTTTCCAGGTTTTCCTCAGTCCTCATAAATAGCAAATGTCGGGGAGGTACCTTAAACTTAGGCCTGGAACGTTTCCCTCCTTAAAAAAAAATCCCTTCCCAATTTATCATTTCATCTCATGTATCATCAATGTCCATCGCCTGTGATGCCTCAGTAGTAAAAACGGGCGTTAAACACTACTCAAAAAAGAAAAGTGCAGTAATGAGTCATATTTTTGCTTGAATCTTGACATTCTAAATTCTTCTTTCTTTTGTTTTAGCACTTGCTGTGTTAGGGATCAAAGGTTAGTTACCGTGTAGCCATTATTAATTCTCAACGTTACCTCGTGCTACATACAATATGAATTGTATCAATGTAAGGGCATTCACTTCCTAACTCTAAATGCATTAAATCTTAAGAGTATGCCATATAATAATATATGTGTGTAAGTAAACACATTTGCATGAAAATGTTGTGCTAATGTACTCAGTATATTTTCATAATCACGGTAACATTTCTTTCGAATTCTGTTATTAAAATATTTGTTTCGGTCATGATTCCCCAAATTTTAAGCATCTGGAAACCCCACTGCAAGAGTTTTATTTAAAATGTGTGTATTGTGCTGTATATGCTAAATATGTGGACCTTAGGTTTCGCTCCAAGAATTATTCTAATGTTAATAGTTTTAGAGTTTATTATTAATTTTCTCCCGCTATACGTATATTTCTTTGCTAGTGGAGAATTTGGCTAATGTTCGAGTACTAGTTGTGTACTAGAGCTTTTTGCGTAGAGAATAATAAAACATATTTTAAAATGCTATCCTCGGAATTAAACAGAAGAAAGAGGGCGAAAAAAACACGATGTTGCCAGCAACTACCAGCTTTCTCGTATAAACATTAAATATCAAAGCTAAACCTCCAGTCTATGTTGCTTTACACAAGAAACGTGCTTCACTATACAAGGTTTGGAAAGTTTAAGCTGGTGCTCGAAAAAGGAAGTGCGTGAAATATACGGCTTCGAATAAACGCTCTTTTAGACGGGCTTCGCATTGCTACGTTACGAAGTGGATGAAGAAAGATGTGATCGGAATCTCATTTCAGCAAAGGACTGTCTCTAGACAAGAGGTAATCCTTTCTTGTCTTGCATGGCTTCATCGCTTTCCTTTCAAGTAGGATGAAGTTCTTAAAGATGCACTTATGATTTTTTATGCTGTTCTCTTAACCAATCTCCTTCAACTTTTTATCTATCAATTTCAATTTCCTCCGGCTAAAGGAGCAAGAAGACAAGTTTTAAAAGTTTAGAAGCAGGGACAGCGCTATTATGCATTATACATTATAAAGTTAATGACAGATGAATTTTGCTTGTGGCACGGAGATATTCAGCTTTAGAATAATTTAATGTTTCAAACGTTGATATGTTTGTGATATTCCATTTCGAAATGTTCAATTAGGTATTGCAAAAAATGTAACCTTTTTATTTTTAAATGCTACAAGTATTTTTAAAAATTAATAAAACCCATGTAAAATTAACGTTTCTCTTTAAAATGCGTTGTGTTTCCTCCCTATTCTTTTTACCTGGCCACGTCAGAAGTACTCGTCGACCAGTACTTGCTTGCTTTCAAACCTGTCGAATGCTGCAGAAGTCGGTGACGTAGTGATCCTGACTGGCGTACTCATTTTCACTTGTTCTGGTTATTGAGTTTACTGCTGCGTGGCTTTTTGTTCCGAACTCTTAGGCCCGTATCCTTCTTATCTGGTTAGACCCGGTGACCCAGGTAAAATGTGGTTTTAATGTATTTTGCTGGAACAGCCTGACTGTATTGGAGATATTATGAAATATTTGTGCGCCTAACTAATTATTTGTTAAGAATTTTATTAATATTCTATATTCATTGTGGCAATGTTTCAAGGTTTCACATTTACTTAATTGATATATTGGTGTGTTTAGTATTATTAAATTCACAATTTAAATATAAAATTTATTTAACTTGCCTTATAGATTGCTATTATTGTTCAATAAAATAAATATTGATGGTAAATCATTATCTGTCCTAGTTGTAAAGTTGCGTTTCTCTGGCCATATCCTGGAAGTTTTTCCTTCCAGTTTATTTCCAAGGTTAAATCTTCACTAGGCATCAACGTGAGGCTGTCATATTCATGTTATTTAATTACAAAACCTTCATAGCAACAAAAAATAGATATTACAACTTAGCAGTTTTATCAGAAATGTTTATTGAATTTAGTCTTTTTGTAATGAAACATCAATTGTTCATTTATAATAATTTTTGAACAATTCCAAGAATTAAGATTAAAGCAGATGCAACTCCTGGTCGGTTAAACCAAGCAACCTTTTGGTTTAATCGACCAGGAGTTTATTACTAAAAGCAGAAATTTCACCAAAATAATGTGAATGGTATTAAAATAATTAAAAAAATATATATGGGATTTTAGACCACCTCCTTGGTCTAGTGGTTAACGTTTCTGGGTTCGAATCCCAGTACCTACTTAGTTTTATAAGTTAGGGAGGTCTGGAATGGGGTTCACCCAGCCTTGTGAGGACAATAATTGAAAAGCCGTCTGATGGAGAGGTGGCGTTCTTCGATCACGAAAGCTGCGTGATAGACAACCTGCAGGGTACCGGTATGCTGATCACATGCCCCCCCCCCCCTCGAATACTGCTCTCTATAAATGAAGTCGTAAGTCGAGGGTAGAGGAAGCAGAAGTCACCGCGGCAGGTCAAGGCTCATTCCGGGCTGTAGTGCCAAATGAGAAAAATGAGACACGGGATTTCAAATCGATTTTTTATAACTCTCTTCTTACTTTAAATTCATTTTAGCTGTCCGTAGATTAACTGATTAGGACATAGGTTTATATTACTGAATTGAATGCATTGGTAAAAATTTACTGTATTCCTGAAAAAATGAGACTATTGCCCTGGACTCAGAAAGTAACTCAAGGGCAATACACTGATGTTCATTAGTTTTGCGGACTTGAAATATCATTTAAAAGGACTAGCTTAGGCAACAAAAGACTTAAGCGGTGTATATAAACGTGTATGCTGTCGATAAACTATACAATTTAGAAAACACCATGCCTTTATGTCAGAATTCATTTTTTTGTTTATTTACGGACGCTCTTTAACATCTCAGGTCAATCAGCGTCCCATGTTATTCAGGTCGGGAAACGGCCGACAAATTTTGCTCAGATGCCTCTTTTTCAGGCTTGAGGTTCATTATTGTGTCGTAACACGGGACCCACGGCTTTATTTCCCTTGCGAGGGAAGCCATACTTAATATTTTTACGCCCGAAAAAAATCCATAGGTCCTGACCGGGATCGAATTCGCAATCTTGGGTTAAGGATCAGAAATAATACGTGGACGTTTCGTAAGAATGTGGGAAGGAGTCTTTCCTGTAAATGAGATAGCAAAGTCGTCTAAAGAGATGTGAAGACTCTAAATCTGTGGATTAGATGTTGAGAGGAAAGCCTTAAAAAAGAGAGCGAAGAAAATACACTGGAGGAAGAAGCAGCAATCTTAAAGTAAAACAAAGATAATCCTTTTAAATCTGCGACCTTAATCCTGAGAGAACTAGATGTTAATTCCACTGTTGTTACCGTAAAAATACTTCTACATAACACTAGCATCCATCAAGGGAAGGCGACTTTGAAGCAAAACTTCAACGATAACCATCGCAACATTCATGTAGGTTTTGTTTAAGTGTTTAAATTTAAGCTTCATTATACGATACATTTGTAATAAACATTTCAAAATGTTAATAGTCGTTTATTTATTGTTACGTTGATTGAACTTATCGTGATATCTGTAGATTGTAAACGTGAATACTGTAGGTGCAGATCTGTATTCCATAGGAACGAATGAAATATTAATGAGAGTACAAATGAGCTCCAATTACTTGGTGCCTTAAAGCTCGTATCTGACATTCGCCGTCTCAGGGTAAAGTAAAACTCTTTAAAAAAAATATAACCCTGACAGCTTAACCATATCGGGGTTCGAACCCAGGTAAGGCTTTACGAGTTGATGGGATAATAATTTCACTTTTACTATTTTAGTGCGGTAGTCTTATTAACGTTATAAAATAAATGTGTATGGATAATTTAAAATCAATTTCATTAAAATTAATAAATCATAAATATAATACATATTTTTAAAAAATTTCGCCATGTTTTCCAAAATTCCTCGGAAACCGATATAATATCATATCGGCAATATTAATTAGCCTCCGTGAATCGCCAATGTTCGGTGTTCTGAAATGCTGACCCAGAATGATGGAGTAAAGTGCTCATTGGCTGTCCTTGCCCGAGCATAACAGAATGGAACAAAATGTTCATGTTTATAAGCAATTTTGCAATCCCTTCTTCTTCTTCTTCTTCTTCTTCTTCTTCTTCTTCTTCTGCACTTTTCAGGCGTTTGATTGTTTAAACTACAAGAACCCCTTTTATAGTTTCAGATCTGGAGCTTTCATACCTATATTGTCTTCCAGAGCTACACACTCTAGTAAGATGTGTTTTGCAGTCTCTTCAGAGTTTTACGGTGGAGTCCCATCGTCCTTAGGTGTTTTCGGAATTACCAAAGATCCGTAGTCATTCCAATAGTTTCCTGGTTTGTTTTCTGCCCTAATCAGAAATTCCTGAGTCAAGTTGTTATCGTGCATTTTAATAAAAATTTACGGGGAAAGTTCTTCCCGATAATCTTTCTTGATTGATTAATACATTGGTTTTAGCAGTTTTCTTACTAATGTGCAGAAAAGTCCTGGTCCTAAGAAGTCTCTCTAGGTTTCTTCTATTACCAGTTTGTCTGCCTCATTACCCTGATGTTCAGGCACCCAAAAAACTTGCAGATGATCCCTTGTGGAAAGGTTTAACGAGAGCATGGAAACGTTTCAATACAAGTCTAGAATTGACTTGAGTGTTAACTGCACAAAGGGTAGCTTGACTGTCTGTAAGAATGAGAACATGTTGATTAACGTAGTTTCTGTTCTCACAAAAGATAATCAGCAGTGCAGTTTATTCTGCCTGAAATTCTCAGAGATTTTAATCTTTTTTTTTTTTATCTTTTCAGAATGACATTGCTTAACATGTCTTGAGATAAGACTTTTTGTGTTTTACCAGAAATGAGAACTTCTTATTTATCCACAATAACTGTTGTATTTAATATATATATATATATATATATATATATATATATATATTGCAATTTCAAGTGTGACTTTATCTAAGTGTTATCCTATTCTATTTTTATTATTACTGTTAATTTGTTAATAGTGTTACTTTATTTTATATATATATATATATATATATATATATATATATATATTATACGTGTTTGCCAATAGTACAGCTGTCATTTTTTCCATTTAGTGTTCTTAGTTTTGATATAAAATGTCATGTTGAATGGAAAGTTACCTACAGCAGCATTTAAGAATTACTTTACGAGTGTGAGAAGTTTAAGAAGAGATTGGCTAGTGGTGACAGATAAAGTTGCAGTACTTTGTTGTATTTACAGAATATGTTTATTAGTGATATATTGTGTCATTTGTATTGCTGCTTTTTATCTGTTTTTATTCTATTATTTACAGTTAATAATTAAGGCATGAGCTGCCACCAGTTCTATGTCAATTTATTTATTAAGATACAAGAATTTTGTACTTGCCTTAGGCACTAACAGCAACAATCGGATGAATGGAAACTTTATGTCCTCTGTCTTGCAAAAACAATATTTAAACTTATAGAAGCCAAATTGGGTACGAACTTTTCGTGCAACAAGTGTGAAAAATATTAGTTTTAATAAATGGTTTGCACAGCGTAAAAAAATCGACATTTTCTGATATTTATTTTTTTAAAATTGTTATGTATCTCTTTTATGCGAAATATTCGATTTTATTCTTTAGCCACTCGCTCTACAGTGCTACTAATTTTCTCCGCAGAATTATATAAACGTAAACATCATAAGTAGAGTTTGGCATTAGCATATTACCTCTCCTATCCTATGACATCCCTATAATGGAACTGCATTAAAAGTATAATTAGAATTATCGACTAGCATATTTCAATATTCAGTATCATGAATAACTAATGCGTGCTTTTAAAATGTTTTGTAAACGATCTTTGTGCTGTGTATTATAGTACAGAAAGGTTTACATTTTTATTTAAGAATATAAAAGTTAAAACACGAACTCTCGTTACAATATATATGTAATAAGTTCGGGAAATTCTAGCATTAAAATGCTTATTTTACGAAATAAGCAGGAACCTTGTGGGTTTCGTAACATAGCAGAAGATTGCTCGTTTCGTTCTCCTCAATATTCAATTTCAAATAACTATAGCTTAATGATTTTTATGCGCAAAAGAAGAAAACACTAACCAGCCACAGCGATGCCTGTGGGGGGCTTAGTTTGTAGACTCGGTGCAAACCAAGATCGATGAGTTTGTGGAACATTTTGATCTAGGGAGGTGACAGGAAGCGGTAGGAGGAGCCTCTTGCCCATAGAGACGTTATGTGCATACTCTTATCAGAAACGTCTCTCGTCATTCAAGTTCCCAGGAAATTTTGCCTCCAGTTTTATTGGACTGATTGTTTTTGCGTTACAATGCATGACATATTTTAAACGAATATTAGTTAGTGAGACAGTATATTAATGAAATCGCAGTCATATACAGGGTGCGGAAAAATGATGTGCAGAAAAGTGTAAAGTAGAAAAGCAGTACCACACTAAGCATTCTGATAATAGGAACAAGGGGTCGCAGATGTAGCTTATCAACAGGAATGCTGCATGATCATAGTTGAAATCTGGCGTTGCGAAACATCTTCATTTGCCAGTCAAAATTAAATTTAACTCCTTTGTACATACTGTGTCAACTAATAGTATTGGTAACAATGGAAAGCCAAATATTACATGCACGCACTTAATTGATGTACCCTGGAAGCCGCCGCGCCCTACCCATCTGTCACCAAATGTTTTGTTTAGGTTACTCGAACCGGGAGTGGAAAATGTGCAGGTGTGCCGTCATGTTGGAATTAATTTCAAGAGGAGCGTTTTGTTTTATTGTACCGTCCTTCAAGACAGAAATGTTGCAATGAATATCAGACACACTTAGCGACGGTGACTATTACTGTAATGGAGTTTTGTTTATATCTGGCACATCACAAACTAGTTTCTGATACTCTGAACATGACGGATTTAATATTGATGCATGCAGCGCAGTGAAAATGCTTCCACTACTCTCTTGTTCCTATACTCAAAATGCTTAGTTTGGTACTGCCCTTCTATTCTACAACTTTCTGCACATTGGTTTTCCGCATCCGTATATAAAGTTACTTCAATATCCATCAATTTTACATTTGAAGCGACAATCCTCTCATGTAAGTAGTTACTTCATTTCGTTTTGTACTAACTGAATGTAAAGAAAATACAAAGGTTACATTGTAAGTATTTTTTTCAGTGGGGCCATTGGAAAAGAAAATAGAAATTAAAAACTGCGTAAACCTACTGCAAGTATTAATTGAGTCAAACTTTGATTTCCAAACACAGGAAGTACAAAGCAGCGTTCTGTGGATTCCAGACTTTAATCACAGAACCATGGATTAGTTTGTTGCGTGAAAGCCAAGAGAACGCTTTAAATAAAATGTTTTTAAAAAAATGCATTACTACGATGTTTTTATTAAATCCCCCCTCTCTCCCTTGTGTATTTTTAACCACATAAATTAGAATGCTAGTTTTAATTATTAATATTCTAGAAACTTTCAATTTGCATTCAGCAATAGTAACATTAAAACTGTTTACGCTGTCACGAGCCGCCACTGTTACACAGCATTGCTTTGAAGAACAGTTTTTAGGTCTTCAAGCGAAAGTTTTACCATTACAGGGAGCCCAGATTTAAAACATTTTGCACGGAACATGTATAAAATAATTTATGTAGCTTCTACATGAATATACTATTATATATGCATTATGCATTATTTGTAATGCTAATTTAAAACTAGTTGCAAATGTATTAAAATCACGTTCATAAGACTTTTACATTGTTATTCTCGTACGATTTTCTCCTTGTAGTTTCAGGCATTGTTGCTGAAGATATCTGAGCAGAATTTGGGAAGCAGAGCTAGATAATGAGACATGCACAGTAGTTGGAATGACGTCATCGTCATTACTTCTCAAAAGGGACCGCTAAAGGTGCTTCACCTCCTTCGTAATAACTTCTCCACGGGATTGTTGTTTTTGGTGTGGAGGTGCCTCAAAGGTCAAGAGCTGCATAAACACCTTCTCCTAAATTAGAACATCGCCTAGACTGCATCGATTCTGTGGAGTAATAACAATAAAATTGCTTATATAAGTTTTAGGGCCAGGACTCGTGGTTTCTCTGCACCAAAGGGTAGTGGACATGGTTTCTGTAACGTTAGTGGGCATTTTAACCTAAAAACTTAAAATTGAAAGTCTTCCTGCCATTCGTATATCACCTTAAAATGTGTCCGATCGATTTTTGCAGTTATTCGTGCAATCTGTAACAAAGTTGCACAAAAAGTCTCCTTTTTTGCAGTTACAGCATCTAAAGATGTCTCTTCATTTGCTGATGAACAAAGTAACGGTTTTGTTGGAACACCAGACGGAATATTTGCAAAATGTGCTGTAATGCTAAAGTCCCATTCGTTATTTTAAGAGAGACGATAATGTTTAAATGCGTGAAAGAGTTTCATAATTAGTTTTCGGGAAAGTAAACAATAATTAGTCCAGCACTTGTGCAATGTATGTTATATTTTTACTTAATATACAGATTGTTTGAATTTTTATTCCCTTTTACTAGTATTACAGTCCCTTCTAGTCTGGCTAATCAAGGTCCCCTGTGATTTACTTCTGAAAGCAAATTAATATACTATACGTGTATTAAAACTGCGATAACTAACTGCCGATTAACAGCAGCTCGGGGTACTTAAACCCGGTGTGCCAAATTGTTTAATGCTACTGCAAGTTTCTGGAATTTTACTAGCTATAAATAAAATGTAGTAATAATATTAGCAGTTTATTTATTTACAAAATATACTTATTACAAATCTAACTCGTCTATGTCGACGCGTCCTAGGACCGTATGTGTTTTCCCAAAACACTGGGAAATACATTGAAAATGCAAAAACTAATGTTTAATTCTTTAAAGGCAGTATATATATATAATAATAATAATGAAATAAATAAATGGAAAAAGAAAAGCATTAATAATAATAATAATACAAAAATATTTTAAACACATAAACAAAATAAACAATAAAAATCATTGTTCTATCGTTGGCACTTCCCGAGACCGGCCAGCACGAGAGTTATCTTTCAAAGTCTCTCGCTCTTCTTAAAATGATCCAATCCATCTTGCAATTGTATCAAATGAACACGCTTGATCACCATGAACGGTTATAAGTTCTCGTGGACTTTTTCGCTCTTTCACCTGCTTATAGCGTGTGAAAATGTAGAATCTGAAGTTTTCTTTAGAAGTATTCATGATTTTTCATCAGTTGTTGACCTAGGACTAACCTCAAAGGACTGTACAATAGTGACTATGGAAATTTAAACTTAGAACTTATGCGCATCTTAATAGCTTAAGGTTCATTGTTGTCAACTGAGTTAGTTACATTTTTGTAGACCTTATTATCCAACAATGAATATGCTGGTTACAAATATTTTTGAATGCCCCTCCTATTGTTTGATGTAGAATTAGCTGCAAGTTTTTTTATATATTACTATATTGCCATTACTACAGTTTCACTATAATTATTTAGTAGTTTAAAATATTTCATTCAACGTTTTAGTGCAACAACAATCAGTCGCATCAAACTAACGCGCCTAAATAGTCCACAATCACACAATAACATATCCCTTACAGAGAATAACTGCAATTATATAATATATATTAAAAAAATATATATGGCGCAAGATAGCAATATTACAAAAATGTTTTGATATTTTTTCTTTTATGCATAAAACATTAAGCAATATTTATTCTAAATTAAAAAACTGAAAAAGACCGCCTCCATGGTCTAGTGGTAGCGTTTGCGACCATAATCTGGAGATACTGGGTTCCTTTTCCGGTCAGATCAAGCTGTTGGTAAGGGATTTTGGAGTTTTCCCTTATTCTGAGAAAGTGCCCCAGCTGATTTGTGCCATAATTAGTTCATTTCATTTCATTCCATACGTAGCTAAAGCTTACACCAAAAATATTCACGACCAATGTACAGACGTCGCGAGAAACCAATGTAGTAAGGCGAAAATAAATAAAGCATTAAGGGGAGGGGGAGAAGCTGAACATTTAAAGCCAAATGCTAGAGGAGCCGCCACTGCTTACGATCCTCCGATGCATTTCTATTCTTCTAGTCTCCTCCAATAAACTGTATTTAATTTATCTTTCTTTTTTCCTTTATTCAACACGCATTTAAGCGATCTTTCCTCTTTTCGTTTTAGAGTCCAAGTTGTTTTTATACAGGATGAACAAAAATTATGGAATACTGCTTCAGTTGTGTGAGGTGAGTTTATTGTTTTTCTGCTCATATTAGTGTTAATTTAAACGATTTTTTGAAAGTAGACATGGATGCTCTTACCTTTTAACACATATTTGCAATGAGCATAATTTACTATCAATTAAAGTCTCAGTTTGGCATCAAAATTGAAATGTCTTTGTACAGTAATTGAACGATAAAGTGTATATCCGTTCTCATTTCCTTTTTCGGTCCTAATAACTGTTGTATCTATTGGGTACATTCTACATTTTAATTATATCCACAGACAGTAAATCTACACTACAGGATTCGAGGTGGCCACTCAATGTGCACTTTTCTTCCAATCCACCTTCTCATAAGTAGTGGTATGTCTAACAATTCCCTCATCTCTCTCAAGGTGTGTAGTGACACTATCTTGGTAGCAGGTATAGTACTGAAGCATATTACTCACACCACGAAACAAATCTTGGCAAACCGGACCGCCGCGGGTGGCCGAGGTCATTAAGGCACGGACTCGTGAGCGGGAGGTTGGGTTCGAATACCGCCAGGACCGTCATCCCTGAATGAGGTTTTTTCCAGGTTTTTCTCAGTCCTCATAAATGGCAAATGCCGGGGCGGTACCCTAAACTTGGGCCTGGAACGATTCCTTACTTAAAAATAAATTCTTTCCCAATATATCATTTAACCTCATGTATCATCAGTGTCCATCGCCTATGGTGCCTCTGTAGCAAAAACGGGCGTTAAACACCATACTGTCGCTCACCAACTGAACTTCGGTACGTGCTGAGAAACGCAGTTCTACTCACATACCCATCTGGTGACGTCATTTGAAAGTGAATTCTATACACTTTCAATTGTATATCTGAGATTTTGTGTTCTCCTTTGATCGAGAAGAAAGTAAAATAGTGGCCTTGACTTATGATTTATCCCTCATAACTTTTTTTATAAATTATGTGCGAAATATTAAGTAATATCTTTAAAAAATTAACACAGATTCTTCTGTTGTTGTGATAACTTGAGTTGGCAATAGGCTTGTTGTCGAAAAATGTGTTTCTCTAACGGAGTATTATTTCAGATAGAGTGTCGTTTACGATGTTCTATTAATTTTGGAAAGGAAGCAATAAGAGTTTTGTTTAGAAACCGGCTAAATAAATAAATTAATGATCGGAGAAAGAAAGTTTAAGCTTGGCAGTTGCTAAACACAAACTAATGCGTTCTTTGTGCTCTCATAAAAATGTTTTAAGACGTCGAGTAGCTACCGCTGTCTTTGTGTTGCACGAGGTTTAAATGAATCTTCCTCCCACATGGAGATAGATTGCGTATCTTCATCATTCTTCATCAAGTCGACGTAGCGACGATGGAAAGAGACAAACTGTATCCCCGAAGCCATTAGGTTCTGATGCTGCATCATGAGTATGGATATAAAAGATCATAATATAAATGGATACATCTACAATTTTCGAAAAGGAAAAATCTTGCCTTAGAATCGTGAAATATTTAGGTTAGGCGGACATTAAACTCTGATAAGGCGATCAGAAATGTCTATTTCGACAGGTTTCTCACATTCTCTTATTGATGCTTACTGGTAAGAGTAGATGGTGGATGAAAATTAAAATACACTTATACTGGAGTGTTGAGAAACTAATAGTGAAATCAGTTTACTTTAAAAGGTGCAATAATTTTTAATTGAAATGAATGGAGAAATATAATATTAATTTTTATTTTTTGTCAAACTGAGCAAAGTAGTCAATGATAGCATTGATAACATTCTCGCGAAAGTTTCTTCCAATCGCGCCACATTTTAAAGTTCGGGAGCAGGAAGAAGCGATACAGTATAAATAAGGGTTTGAGTTCTAATTCGCGTTGACTTGTGAAAGCTCACATTGGCCGTTTTTCCTTCAATGCATCTTTCAAACCATCCAGTAATTCCGCATTCCTGCTATTGATTTATCCTTTTGTAAGTAAACTGCTCTATTTTGTCCTACTCCATTCTTTTATGTACAATCATTTTTCATTCTTTAAGAATGTGTTAAAAGAAAAGAGAAGGAAGCTGCATTGTCAACATACCATAGCCTACCGTGAAACAGGCAGCTACCTCATTGAGGACCAGGTCCTGTAGCCTGGAGTTCCGGTGGGAAACAGCCCGAATAGCGAGCGTCAGCAGAAATGAAGATTAGATATTAAATTGTATAAACAATTGTAAATTAATTAATTGTAAATGTAATTATTGCTACTGGTACAATTGTAGGTTTAATTATAAGTTAAAGTCAAAATAGCCGTAGTGTTGAATTCCATTATAGGTTAGTTCTTTGAAGTTTTAGTCCTTTATATTATCAGTACTGTGGAATTTAAATTGTAATTGTATTGATAAATGTAAGAAGAGTAAATAAAAATGTATCTGGAATTTTATGTCCTATATTTTGTGGTATAGAATCAAGTTATCAGGATTTATGCATTGCAGAGTAAAATTAAAAATTAAAACAACAGCTTTAATTACTACTTAGTATTAATAAATAACGAAATATGCACAAAATACGTGGCAATGGCGAGGCTTTTGCGTAGTAACCTCTAATTGACAAAATAAATGTCTCATTGCGTAGAATAATGAAAACATTGTATTATATTCCTAATCCTTGTTGAAAGAGATGCATATATAACCCCATATATTGAACAGAGCACTGAGATTTATGAAGGTAGGTCCATAAGTTTCCGGCCTCGCCGATAAGGATTATCGCCTTCACAAAACTCTTATCTGGTGTCATACCTTATCTGTTAAGTAAACAATTGAAGCAGCAACTTCCGCTACGTTGTGTTCAGTTGTTCAGAGATAGTAGCATGAAGAAGGCTTTGTATAGAAAGTTGTGACATGTTCAAATGGAGTATTTAGTTGTTATTAAGTACTTCATAAAAGATGGATATACTCCAAATGAAATTAAACAGCGATTGGACGGTGTATATGGGGAAGCATCCCCATCATATCCTACCGTAAAAGAATGGGCCAAACTTTTTTGAATGGGTCGAGAAGAATGTGCAGGTCGGCCCTTGGAGGTGCTCACTCCTGAAAACATCGCTCTTGTGGAAGAAGAAATTATGGAAGGTAACTCAAAGTTACAGAAATAACAGCAAGGTTGGCCTTTCTAACACAACAGTCCTTTGAATTATTCATGCACATTTAAACATGAATAAGGTTAGTGCCTAGACGTCTTTCCTCAGTCCAAAAGCAGCAACAAGTCATCTGTTGCCATGCATTTTTGGGAGTTCTGCCGTGGCAACGAGAGAGAAGTACTACATACCATTGTTACAGGGGATGAAACTTTGGTCTTTTACTATGATCCCTTGTCCAAAAGAAAATCATTAAAATGGGATAAATCAGGCGAAGCACCCTCTAAAGACCAAGGTCACTTAGTCAACCAAGAAGATGACCACAATGTTTTGGGACTGTGAAGGAATCTCTTCATTGACTTCAAGGAGAGGAACACCACAGGAGTACTATGCTGGCCTACTGCACAGGCTACGTGCTTCCATCAAAGAGAAAAGGCTTGGAGAGCTGAATGGTGCTGTGCGCCTTCTTCACGACAACGCACCTATGAACACAGCTCTTGTTGCAAAGAAAGCTGTGAAGAAATCAAGGAGATCGACATCCACCCTGCAGCCTATATCTAGCGCCTAGTGACTATTCTTCTCAAAACTCAAGAAGAACCTTCGAGAAAGGAAATTTAAATGTGACGAGTAAGTGATGGCTGCTGTTTCTGCCCATTTTGTAAGCAAGCCTTCTGGCTATTTTTGGGGGGAGAGGGATGAAATGTTAATTCAAGGATGTGAGAAGTGTATTGCAATAAAGGGTAACTATATTGAAAAGTGAAACATAGTTAATGTTTTATCATACCTAGAAAATGGTTAGGCCGGAAACTTATGGACCTACCCTCTTAACATCTGAAAACATTCTTAAAATTCATTTTCTTTCATTTATATCAATTTCCTGCTGATTTTAATGTTCCTGTTAACTAGACCTTTTGTCCGTCCGCTATTGGCATTGACGGATAACTGAAGGAAATAACATTTTTTACTACTACGAATGGTGCCACATTATATGAAACATTATTTTATCTGTAATTCAGTTTTATAAACATGATTATAACGTTATGGAAAAGCCTTTTCATTCAATGTACGCATAAAAGTCTTTATCTTCGTTTAAAGTTGTTTTTGAGGGTATATAAACTCAACTTTTATTTACAGTCTTCAGAGAATCAAAAAATATCGGGACCTAATATTGTCTAAGCGAAGGAGTTTTGGGTTGTAAAGCGTCGTTGCGGAATAAGATGCTCTGGAGAGAGTGGGCGAGGCTCTTAACAGAGGAGTGCTATTGGAAGACATATCTCCAGTTATGTTGTTCTGCGGCCTGGGGATTTGAAGTGTCAGCGGCAGTTAAGGGGGCGTGAAACCCGAGCCACTTCGCATGGGTTGAAATGACAAGGGTTCAGCATTACGGTCAAGTGGCCGTCGATCGGATCCAACCCGAGGCTCAGAAACTCCGTTCAATGGCATTGACATTGCGTAGTAGCGGTTTGGCACTTACAACTGTTTCACTGTGACGCTATCACTTGTAGCGAAGAAGAAAACTATCATAATGAGAACATACAAGAAACCTAACAAACTCAACTTGATATTTAAAAATTACAGCTATTTTGAATTTTTTAATTATTATTGATGGTTATTTGAAAGTAATTTGTTTCTAAAAACGTCTGCTCTCATAATAAATTGCTCCAGATGGCAATAAAATATTTGTGTTAATCTTGAATTAGAATCATGGTATTACAGAATAAACTTATGAAGGGTTTTTCAACAATAGAGAGACGTGTGTTATTTTCAGGTCTTTAAGAAGTTCCTTCTCCAAGTGCAAAACTAATCTTATCTTATTTATTTTCGTATTGCTCCGTCTGTAATGGATAACCTTAGAGAGATTGCAAAGTCTGCATTCTGAATAAAATGAAATACTCTGGAAAAAAATTAAAATATCACTATTCAACATTGAAATTTCTACCTGCCTAAAATACACCAGAAACGTTTATATGTCGTAAGAGGAAACTAAAATCCGTTTATTTTATTAATTGGTATTATTGAATAATTAATAAATTTAATAAAGGATATACATCCTTTCAATGCGATTTCAAGTGTTTAATATTGGTTATATTTGTGATAAAAGAAGTAGCTTTTTTACTTCATTTATCTCATACATTTATCACTAAGCCATGTTTATATGACGAGGGTTTCCTGTGGTGCGTAGACCGTACATTACGCACGTTATATACAGAGCCTTCATTTGGACGCGTGGCTGGCTTAATGGAGATTTGCGTAGCCGATTCTGTTCCCCCTCTACTTTCCGCCTCACCGTGTGCTGACGAGCAGTCTTTTACTGTACTGTTGAAACGTTGTGAAACCAGTGTTATAGTGCTGTTATAATGCCAGAAAGCCGTATACTTTAGCACACACAATCTTCATGTGTGGTTCCTGTGAGACAACAGCTCGTGCAGAGAGTGAGTTGACGATTTATAGACAGATTCCCTGTTGTTCGTGCGCCTCGGAGAGTAAAGGTCTGTAATCTTGTGAATAGATTTAGGAAAATCTCTGAAAAACCTTGCACAGTAATCAGGAATTTCGCAAACGTCGGCTTGTAATGCCAGTAAAGTTTAAAAATTAAAAATCTATAAGATAATTGTAGATCAGGAATGGAAACCACGCGATAATGTGAGTAGAGTTAATTTTGTCAATTTGGTGTTGGATAATGTTAATGTTCGTTCTGTTGACCCGTGTTTATTTATTGTTATTATTTATTTATTTGTTTATTTATGTATTTTTACGGACGAAGCGTGATTTTATTCTCATGGCCAACTAGCGGCACAAAACAATAAATACCGAGTGCAGAAAACAGATCTTGTGCACGAAATGTCATTGTATGAACAAAACATTGGCGTTTACTGTGCTGCAGAAATCTGTGCCGTTGAACTTAAGGGACTATGAATATCCGACTCCGTCAGCAAACAGCATGCTTCTCTGAGCCGAGCAAATCTCGGTTAAGCCGGACTCGGTTAACTAGGACTACATCTTATCTTGTGTAATGAGTATATTAATGAAAAAACAAATATGAGGTGACAAATCTGTAGAAATCTTAAAGTAATGGAATAACTTCTAGGGATGCAGGGTCATTTCAGCAAATAGTCGAGCTTAGAAGATACATATGAAGTAAAGGCTTGCTTTGTCCCGGATCAAATGAGTGTCAGATAAGCAATAGCTACCAAGAAAAATTTGTACATAAAGTTAGGGTTAGTTAATTAAACATTTTGTGGCGGCCTTAGACAGACAAGGGAAGAATTTACAGTATTTGGGGAAAAAAGCTCATATTCACTGAAACTAAACTGAAAGTAGCGTGATTTTCTGTGCCAAACACTGTTTTCTTTCCTCCTTCCTAGCCATATTGCAGCCTCTTTCTTTTATTGCCTTACACTAATTTCAAACATGCTGAAAATGCAATGACGTCACAACTTTACCCTCCGGTGCTTCTTGTTTTAGAGGAAGTAGCGCTTTCATCCGGATTAGACCGCTTTTGGATTGCGTTTCTAAATTTTAGGGGCATTCCTATCTTCCAAGTCAGGCCTACTGACAAAAGCAGCATAAATCTGTAATGCATATTGTAATCTTTAATCGACTTTCATTTTCAGTCTGTATTTCAATATACAAAATTTGAGATTTGTTTAATATTTATAAATGTTGCAATACTATATTTATTTCAGAATGACTATGGTAAAGAGAGGGGAGTTGGGGCGGGGGGTGAGTACAGGGAAGGGGGGCTCAGGGCTAAGGATTCTATTCGTGTCTGTATATGTGCATATAAAATTATTCATAGAAAGCATGATGTATGTATATCAATGTATTTGTACGTATTTATGTATGTAGGTCTGTAAATGTATATATATAATATAAAATAAAAATAAAAATAAAGTAGCACTATTAACAATGTAACAAATTAACAGTAATTATAACAGAAGAAAGGATAAAACCCTAAGATAAACTCACATTTTATATATTATATATATTAAGACCCTTGCGATAGTTATACTCAGTTATGTATCCTTCAAAACGATGTCCATTACTATTTATTTCAGCTTCAAATTGGTTAACGTGTTTAGTTTTTACATACTCATTTATGAAATTGCAGGCAATTTGTTATATATATATATATATATATATATTTTTTTTTTCTAAACGGATTAACTGAAGTGCTTGCCAAAAGCAGTTCGCACAAATCACAGCTTGTTATGTTTCTGTTGTTGAAAACACCATTGGTGATTTATTGTATACAGCTTTATGATAATTATTGTTATAATAAATATAAATTCAAAGAATTACATTCTCCCCTACTTGGAAAATACCTTTCCCAACCATATTCAGGTCGCTTTCTTTTCAGCCGTTTCTTAAATTAAATGCTCGCTGAGGCATCCACCCATAGGAGGGTGCCGTATAAGAAGCATAGTTCTTGTAAGGAATTCTAAAGTCGCGTATCAGAAGGTATTTTCATTGAACCACAAATTCATGGGTAGGAACTGAATGCAGAAATTTTCTGGGGATTGCAAGAGTTTGGAAGTATGAACGTACATTTGATGACATGTTAATGGCACAGAAAACTTTGGGATGTAATTTATCATTGAAAAGTATTTCCACTCGTACATTTTCCTTCCAGTCTTAGTGGCATGATTGTTACCAAGGAGAAAGTTTTCATCAGGATATTGCTGTAATGTAAACATTTTCCTGGTGTTTTTTTTACAAACGAAATATTCTAAAATTTTTATAAATTTTATTTAAGCAAAACCACCTTAATTTAGACACAGAGGGAGAAGTTTGAAACAAATATCGATTACATTTTACATTTCACTCTGTCGTTTCCAGCTACCCCCACTTTGAAATGTTAAATAATATTCGTTTTTCATGATACTAAAATTATAAAGAGAATTCTATCCTTTGTTTTATGTTGTTGAATGGCACCTAAATGTTGTTATTATTGTTTGAATTCGGAAAAATAAAGAAATAAAACACTATTTATTTTGAGTAATATTATAAATATTACAGTCCGTTTTGGAACTCGTGACTAATACACTTACATTCTCTTCTTTATTGCAGAATATACACACTTTGGAAACAACCAATTCACAAAACACAACTGTTACATTAAATATTCAATATAAAGTTCAATTAAGGGACGAAACCAAATTATAGTCAACTTCAGTATCTAAATTGAGGTATATAGTAGTTTAAATTAAAAATATTAATGAAGTTATTCAGACTGACAGTTTTCAGATGAACTTTCTGTATGCCATAATATATAACAGAAGTATTTATCAATTCCAATCATTAGCAGCCTATCAAACCTCTGATATTTAATCATTATTTAAAAGTTAATAAAACAATATTTGCGTCACTGCAATGATATAGTAAAAATTTAACAAATATTATTCACCATCGAAGCTATTGACAAATTTATACGATAGTATGAACTCCATGATATTTACCTCTCTACAAATGTGTTGCATACCGCGTACACAGCCACGAGTCAAAGAAAGATGGCGGCTGAGTGATTCGCTTACCGGTCGAAAATTAGCAACTAGGTAAAGTTCTGGATTCATAAGCATTCCGGCGAGCTTACATTGAAAGTTCTAAAATGCTTATGCATAACGTTATCGTGGCAGTTATATCGAAACAACGTATAGGTAAGGTTAATCCTCAATTTTCCTTTCATACTCTAGTACATCAATTATTAAATATAACCCATTTTTGCTAAGCGTATACAGCATCATTCCTTTTTGGATAGCCCTGGAGAGGCTTTCCCATTTAAAGCTTTTAAACAACGAAAGGATCTGAGTAGCGCTTCATAATTCTCAAATTAATCCTGTTCAATTCAGAGGAAGTTTGTATACGCGTTACGTAAATCTGTTTCCAGAGCATGTACCGTCGTAGATATATTTCGCGTCTCTCACAGGATTTCAAACTGACCGCTTGGTTTAAGCCGCCTCTTTATTTCCTCGCTTTCCCATACGCTCCTACTTAAGGATCAGTGTTTTATGACCTCAGAGAACCAGCGGATAAATGGTTTCCAAAGAGGTCCTCCGTTGTAGAGGTTGTGAGAAAAACGACATTTTTATACACAAACTACCCGTGTTTGCTCTTATCGTTTTAAAACTATACCCACATAACGCGGAAGACAAGCACTTATTATTGCTGATAGATACTATTTTTTAACTAGTTGATATAGTAGATGTGCTCGTGTAACGTTGGCACCTCTGCCAACTCAGCGCACACACAGCTTCGCACTGGACGAGGGTTAACTTAATGAAATGAAGTCGCTGGCAGACTTAGGCACTGCTCTTGCTTGACCCAATGGAGAATCATTAGCAGTGATACCAACTTGTTTCATAAACATCCCATTCAAAGCAGCGAGACTATGTAATTGCATTTGATATTCTCATACAAAATGCTGACGAGCATCATAAGGGACACCTGAATGCATACACTCTCAGTAAACGCCTGACATGAATTTGTGAAGTGTAAATGAGATAGTCTGTGTTGCTGAATTTATACCAACACCATTCGCTAATACAGTTAATGAAGGATGGAGTAAGGCCGGGCTTTGAAATTGTAGCTTGTTCTGCATTGGTCAAATTGAAGGAAGTATTCTTAGGAATATTAAACATCAGAAAGGTAATTTCTGCAATTAAAATATTTCGTCATTAGAAAAGTTAATAACAATAAAAGTATATTATGTTTCACTCAGTCGAACTTGTGAAATTAGCAGATATTAATAGTGTGGTCACAGTAGCAAATGCAATTGATATACACTATTACTGGTTTTAGTAAACATTTGCCTTAATATTTAGTAAATTTAGGCAACAGAAAATAATTGTTGTGCTCACATATACCAACAATTGTGCACATCTAGCAGGCAGTTTGATGGTATTTGAATCAAATTTCCTTCCCATTATTTAAAGTTGCATTGCTTCTGTGTTTGATTAAAGGTTTTTTGGTATTGTTGAAGTGTCAGTACATAATCATATATCGTTTTACATACAGTGATAGCATATTTAATGAGCATTTGCTTTGGCTTGCATCTTTTAAGATATGACAGTATGTTACTGTACATTAGTAAAAATTCCAACCTAATTTTTTCAAATGAAGATGATTGGTAGTAAAATTATTTTAAAAGCGCAAATAAATAATTAATCAAATAAAAGCTTACTAGGAAATATATAACGGAATTTCCTAGCTGTAATCGCGAACCATATATATGTTGTCATTCAAATAAATTTCGCAAGGAAATAAACAAAGGTGAGTTTATAAGTAAGGCAGCAGTTTCTTAGACAAAATTACTTAGAGCAATTATTCATGAACTGTATAAATTCACATCCATCAAAAAGCACATAAATAATATGCTTTAACAGATAATTGGTGCAACAGCGCCGCTGAGCGGGAGAACGTGTAAACTATCTTGTGCAACGGTACATCCAACTTTCACCGAAAGCTAATGGTAATTGTCAACAATCCCCAAAAGCATGTAAACAAAATATTTCCAACATTTACTGTCTGTTTTTACAATGTTCTTATATGTGAGTAATTATTTACAATAGCTAGTTTTCTACTTTGACGGTAACATTAATGTGATCAACGTTTAGAAACGCCATTTAAGGAGATGTAGGGTATTATTCATTATCCCCTAGAGTACGTTGCTCTTTATATTTGTAACAAGGCTATGTATGATTTTAAAAACTATATTATTTTACATTACATGTTTTGTTCAAAAAATAAATAAACTGGAATTTACTGGGGACAAATTAATAAATCATGTGTTTGCGTGAATATAAAAAGAGACTATTTGGAAATTACTGAGCTATTGGTGTTTTAATATTCCTTGATGTTTATTTGAAATATTAAATATTTAACAACATGACCCTTCAAAAACTAATTTAAATAATTATAATCTATGGGAAAGCTACGCTGGTGGCACTTGTTTCATGTTTGTACTGTCTAGTTATAAATGTAAAGGTAAACGTTTAGAATAATACGTATATCCACGTTCATTTATTTATTACTGCTGTAATGCATTATGTAAAAACTTTTATCTGAACTGCGATTCAAGTTTGTGATTTTGGGATATAATAATTCTTCACTGTGTAATCTCTATAGTAACAGCAGATAGGACAAGATCTCATTTTATACAAACGTTTCTTCTTGTAGGGTGTTTTCATTTGATCAGGTGCTTTTGAGAGAGTTGTTGAAATGCCAGGTGTGGTTGGTGGTGGATTTTTTTTATGTCTAATATTTTTAGTGTGGATAGATTAGCAAAAAGTTGACAATCTGTTTTAATAAAAGCAGTCAACAGAATATTGTTTACACAATGCAAGCCTTAAGCAATTTCAGATAGTGCCTTTTTTGACAAATATTTCAATGAAATCGTACTGAAACCCGTATTATTTATAAATTTATAAGTTTAGACTATGAAGATTGTAACTGCATAAAAATTATAAATTACATATTAATACTACATTTTTTTCCCTTTTATATAAGTATATTATCTTGCAAGTTGGCAGTCTCGGTGGTATGCTAATGAAGGGAAAAAAGGAATTTAACTGCTCAATAAAGACTACCATATATATAACATAAGAAGAGCAAACAATTGCCACAGGGTGAGCATGAATAAAGCTTGAAAAAATAAAATAGGAGCTATATTATATAATAAATTGTCATTATTAAATAAAAATTCCACAGATTTGAAATTTATCTGTTCTAAAACTATTCCTAATAGAGAAATGCTTGCATAGTGTTACTGAACTGCAAAGGATAAGAGTGTATAATATTGCTAATTACAAATTCAGGTAATTTATAGGTAATTTAATTACAGGTCGATCCTGGTGGTGTAGTGGATACCATATTTGCCTCCTAACCCCAAGATCGAGGGTTCGAACCCGACTAGGACCGATGGATTTTTTCGGGGAGTAAAAATCCTAAGTATGGCTTCCTTCGGAAGGGAAGTAAAGCCGTCGGTCCCGTGTCGTACATTTACGGCACGAAAAAGAATCTCAAGCTTGAAAGAGAGGCCTCTGAGCAAAATTTGTCGGCCGTTTCACGCCCTGAGTTGAATGGGACGCTGAAGACCTGAGCTGTTAAAGAGCGTCCATAAATAAATCAATCAAAAAAAAATATGAGGATATGTACATATAATTAATAAATTTTTTGAGTGGTGTTTAACGTCTGTTTTTAATACTGAGGCAACACAGGCGGTATTAATAAACTGGTGCATAGAATCATGACAATGTCAGATGCTGCAATGTCTATTAGCTGCAATAAAATTATTGTTATCGTATTATTATTATTATTATTATTATTATTATTATTATTATTATTATTATTATTTCTTTTCATATGTATAAGCATATTATGACGTTGCAATTAAAGAGATTTTAGACAAGATGTATAATTTTTATCACTAAGTTAAGAAAAAAATAAAAATTTGCTCATTTAAAAGGAGACGCAGAATTCGACCCAGCAATTTCCCTTAGAGAGCACGTTATTTGAAAGTCATGCTGCAAAATTGCAAGGCAAAGAATTTCTCCGCCGAATGGGAAAAATATCTTCTTCTAGAATATTGATAATGGCAGAACCAAACTGAAACTCAGTTTTAACTTTATAGCAGTTCTCAAACATCTTACTGGGTAAAAAGGAGAAGTTACAAATTCGGTCTATTACTGCAGGAGAATAAAAAAGTTAGGAATGAATGACGCAAAAGGGATTTTCTATGGCGACTTTTATTATATCGAAATCACAAAGAATTAATTCGAAATCCCTACCGAGACTCAAACCACGATTCTTCAATTTATCGTGCGCATTCTTTAACTAATTTGGCTACCATGATCGGCAATTTTTTTTACCCCATTACAAACAAAGTATAAATTTTGGAAATTTAGCCTAGAGGCGGCAGTTGAAACTAGGCTCAGTCATCTTTGCAAAGTTCAGAAAAATAAAGCATAGGACTTACCAATCATTCCAAATTATTAATATTATATAAACCACTTCATTTTCTAAGTCAGCGTTTTTCGATGTTTTAAAATCTTTCGATGTCGCGGGCCCATACGGTTTAATTCATAGTTTAAAATCGTAAATTTCCCATAATATTATATATATATATTATATATATAAATAAGTTATTCCCATTGTTTTGCAAAATTCAAAGATATTTCAAACTTAAATGCAAATGTAACCTTTTTTTATTGCAGGGTGTCTTTATACAGTATTGATATATAACTAATAAATGACGGCACAAAGCCATTCATTGGACTGTTTGGGGCGTCGAAGGATACGTGGGTACTTCAGCCTTGCTCATGGCTGGTCGTTTGTACCTACGCCCCCAATGAGTACACCTCTTGGAGGTTCGGTTCTAATGCTCTTGTGATTAATGGCTATACTTATCTCGTAGCCCAAAGTCGTGGGTTGTAACACAACTAAGGTCGATTTTTTAAAGTATGGTTTCCTTCGGATAGAAAGCAGGCCTCTTAATAAAATATACGTCTTAAATGTGACGCTAAGGTGTTAAACAACATCCTTAAATAAAACAATAAATTTATAAATATTAGGAAGATATGATGGGGAGGATACACAGGGTGGCTAAATCCTTGGGCGGTGATGCGCGGACAGACTGGTTCCCATAACATATTTCCAGATAGAGCACTCCGGCGCCGGCGGACACCCCTCCCTTAAGGAGTCGAAAGGTATGCTTCTATTCCAGAGGCCGGGACGACCCAGTAACAGCTACCCCTTGTAGGCCAGGACCGATGGATTTTTTCGGGCGTAAAAATCCTAAGTACGGCTTTCTTCGGAATGGAAGTAAAGCCGTGGGTCCCGTGTTGCACGAAAAAGGAACCTCAAGCCTGAAAGAGAGGCCTCTGAGCAAAATTTGTCGACCGTTTCACGCCCTGAGTTGAATGGGACGCTGATGACCTGAGATGCTAAAGAGCGTCCGTAAATAAACCATCAAAAAAAAAAAAACTCTCGGTATATTGTTCCTTAATTTTAATTCTTTAATGAGATGTATGATATTGCATTTCTCATACAAGTCGTTACATATGTGACTTATAGAATAGAAGAAATTTGTATTTTGATTTCTGATTCTACATTTTCCAAACTGTTTATACACTTGAGTTTCAGATAAATGAGTGCAGAAAATTATTTTTCGCCCAATTACGATTCTACAAAAGCATCATTACCTTCAATACCTTCTTTGATGGTGCGAAAGGTGGAAGATGCTCCTAGGCAAACTATTTTTTAAGTCTAATGTTTCTTTACCCCTTGGGAGGGCCTCGCGAACCTCGGGGGGCTCCAAAGACCACAATTTGAGAGTCCCTGTCTTATAACATACCATATTCATGTGCAAATTTGTAAAACTTCGAGTTACTCAGCCAAAACTCCTAAGAATATTGCATTTAATCGACAACATGCTATGTTTCGTGCTAGATAGAACTGTAAACGTCATAAATGATTATATTAAATTTTATTAAATGCTAGATACATGAAAATTTATTGTATTAAAATTCCTCACTCTATAAGTAGTATTCTGTGACTAGACTAATAGTGAATACTGATCATTGGAAAGTAATTTAACGCGTAATTTAAATTGCAGGGGGGGGGGGGAGCCTGAAACCGTCCATAAAACGAGCAGTTTCTGTTCAATTATTTCTTTATTTATCAGATACTTAATTATACATTTTTGAATTGAAAAAAAATCGCAAATTCTTGTTTTGTTTTGGAATATCGAAAAGAACTTTGCCTAAGGTATGATATTTATTAATCGATTCACTGTGAATTATTTGTTGTGTTCTTTCAGTTCTATGACTCAATTTAGATTATCTACCTTACATAAACAAAATGTATATGTGCTTGTTATTATAGGCATAATTAAATTGCCGTTGATATGGCATGGTGGGATGAAACAGGTGCAATATTATGTTCAACGCCTAAGATATAGGCTACACTCTTTTCCTGTGTAAATATTTTTTTAAGTTCGTGATACTGAAAGTTTACTTTAAAATGCAGATAGCAGGTTTTATTCTGGTTTGGATGTTATACATTTAGGTAAATGAATAACTGAGTTTTTGTTGTTGCGGGTATGTTATATAATCACCAATTTATAATATTTTTTAAAAATGTCAGGAAATATTCCAAAACAAAATAATGCGCTTATTTTATTAACCTTATCGGCGGTACCTTGCAGTGTCCACATTCTGGTCAAAAAATTAGTCCCACTATTCTCTGCGTGAATATTACACATCAAATCCCGAATTTAACACATATTCATTGAAATCACTCTGTAATTTTTTTATGATTATATATACCGTAGCTGAAATTTTAACAGACAATAGCCATTTTTATTATTATACAAGTTGTAAGTGAATGTGTACAGCTGCGCCATTGATATTTTCAACAAGATGGTGCTATATGCTATATATCAAACCATTTGAAAGTTTCTTTGACGACTATGATTCCATTTATGCGGCTGTGCGAATTCACAGAAATTACGATTTGGTGTTTAATTAATGTGTTTAATTACCCGTTATAATTAGGATGTGTCATTTTAAATTTTGTATCATTTATGTATAATTAAAACATCATCTATGTGCTTAATAAACTCATGAAAATCCGAACATTACACTCAAGAATCTGTGGCCACCGAGACCTCCCGATAATTTTCAACATTGCACGATTGAGATGTCAGTTCAACCACATAGTGCTTCTTTATATCAACATGTCATACGATGTATTTATTATTTGTACGTTACAGAACAATCGTTACAGGTATACATTTCTAAACTTTAGAATATAACTTCAAGATTTCATATATGTACACAATTAAAATGCTTGGTAGACGAGTTTTTACGGTCTGTCTGTGACATTTAACGCTTCACATAACCTTAAAGTAAATTATCAAAGTGTCCAATTGACTTCGATTCGTCCCATTACCCCGCGAAGAATATTCGAAACTCTTCGATGTTGCGCATTATCTGACAATTCTTACAGTTCGATAGCAAAGAGTCTCAATGCCATCCACTCGAGATGAATACATCAGTAAATTTAAATAGATCAATAACATGTAACTCAGGACTAAATCTGGTGAGCCCGGAGGCCAGGAACTTTTGGATTTAGATATATGCGAACCGGGGATTAAAATATGAATGCTCATTGGCAGTTCGGCCAAGAAATCACGCATTCTTTTTAAAAACTTTTCTATAGGGATCGTCTTTCTGAGCTATAATATGACGTTAAAGTGAAGCATGTATGTGTCCACGATAACGCAATGTTTTTGTCTACATAATTATAATGAAATCGTTAATGAAGTTAAGCCATTTTATATTTTAAACCCTCTATAAACAGTATCTACTCGTACAAACCTTACTTTAAGATTAGATTTTGATCTTCAGTAATATCACAAGTACTGATAATTTTTCCGTAATTTAATAGAGGTTAACCTTCGGCCTCAAAACATTATCCAATCACATCAAGCATGGGTTTTAAAGCTCAATTAAGTTATCCAAGAAAAACTATAGAAGAGGGGGGGGATTCGATAAAATAACTGCAATGCAAAAACGGTGTCTTTTTTTTCTACTTTTTCTTTAAGCACTGAAGTGATTTGGCTTAGCTGTTAGATTTTTCTGAAAACATACATTAATTTTATTAGTTTTTTTTCTAAACAGAACCGCAGATATCTAAATTAAAAAAATACAACTGAACCTAATTAGTACAATTATCATTTACTAGTTTTGTATCAATTTTGTCATATTTCGTTTTATAATGCAAACTTCTTTTGAGAGACAGTGAGATAATCGAATCGAAGCATAGGTGATACAATGCATTATTATTAAGTGTTTTTTCTTTTTGTTCCAAGAAGGACAAAGAAGATATCTGTAATTAAAAAATTAGAACCAAATGATTAATTGAGGTTATAATAAAATTTTATTTATTTTAACACAAAATTTAAAGTGAAATTACAAAATTACTTTTTTATTTATTATTTAGTTTATTTTCATTGTAGTAGGTTACTTACAATTAATAACAGTTCCATTTTATCAATTCAAAGTTATGGTTTGAGCAGGAAAATGCATGAGCATAGGCTTCCTAGATCCCTAGTTGAATCGAAGTAGAAATTATAGAAATAATAATAATAATAATAATAATAATAATAATAATAATAAATGAACGTAGGAGTTAAGTTTTTGAACACCATACTTTAAACCTATCGATTAAATTCCATTGTGATTGGTGAAAAAGTATTGATGAGATCGTACATTGACTGAAAGACGCTCGCATACAATTATCACAAGTAATACATTCGTGAATTTATGGGCAATCTCAGACCCTGGAGTGAATATAATATTAGAACAATTTCACGAATAAAATAAGAATTTACATATAATTCCGTACACTTGGCTTACAATATTATAATAACGATACATTTATATTATGAATACTTAACCTCTTTAAGCCATCTAGCAACAGACAAATGTCGATTGTCATTAATGACAACAGAGAAGAGTCAAATATGCGTTTGGGACTATTTCGTGAATAAAATAAAAATAAAAGTAATATATAATATTATATATAATATATATAATAAAAATAAAGTACCACTGTTAACAACGTAACAAATTAACAGTAATTATAAAAGCAGAAAAGGATAAAACACTAATAGAAAGTCACACTTGTAATCGCTATATTTCGAACTACTAGAGTTCTTCTAGTAGTTCAAAATATAGCGATTACAAGTGTGACTTTTCTTCTTCTTCTTCTTCTTCTTCTTCTTCTTCTTATATATATTTGAAATTCGCGCACGGACTATTAACACTTGTATAAAATGATCTACTTACTTATGAATGCCTACCTATTCAGAACCCTTGAGATCACTACCGTTCGATTTACTAATACCAACTGAAAAAAATAGCAGAGAAAACATTTTACCAATCTGAAGAAAATGTTCATTAAGATTTATGGTTGCTTAGGCAGATATTGTTAATTTATTACAAAATGATTTCAGACTGTTTGGAAGAATAGGCTAAATCAAATGCTTAACATTAAGTATGTTAAATTTACAATTACTGAAAACACAGAAAATTGGTCAGTGATGCGTGCTCAGAAATTTTTATGGCTACATGGACCAAAGACGTGGTCTGTGTTAAAATGGATTTTATAATATTTTTCGATAATTTCACTGCGATATCCCTCTGTGATTGCTCAAATTTCATAATTTCGTTTCGTTCCATTGGTCGATTTTATGATGATGTCACATAAGTAAAATAGTCCGTATGTCTTGTATACATTTATCTTCAAATCCAATTTTTAGTATTTTCGTAGCATATACTGCATGTGACAAACTTTTTCACTCAGTCTTGATCATCTGCGAATTATAACCCTGGATTTTCTTTATAAATTAATTATTCCCATTTTGTCAAATATTGTCCTTCAATTCTGTTTCTTGCATATAAGGCCTAGTATACAAGAGAGGTTTTTACTTTGGGACATACATACTCCTTACTTTATATCAATCTTAATTTATAGCTAAAAACAGTTCCTCAGCACTACTATGAGCAATAGAATTTATAAATACATGGAAACAATAATAAATAGTATTTAGTTAAAAACGCTGTCTGTAAAACAAAGAGCCAGCTTTATGAACACGCTGTGAAAGCGAGTAACAGTGAGAAGTGTGCAGTGCATCTTGACGTAATTACAAGTCCCATCTTGTAGCATCATTTTTCATCGGTAGAGAGGAATGGGTTGGGTTAGGGATTGTAGCGATGTAATTGGTTGCTGTGTTCGCTTCTAATTGCTGGCTTCTGGAGCTACAGCCTGATTACACCATCTCTGTGATGGCTGGCTCATAGCTTCTGCATTACTGCCCTAGAGCAACAGTTGATTTCATATCCACATTTGGCAAATAAGAAAATACAGTCAGAGTGCGTGTAGCTTATTGGAAGGTATAATTCGTTAATATTACTTTAAGGCTCTTGCTTTCACATTCATAAAATAAAGCAGACCGCATGCTCATATTTTCTAAGCCACCCCTAGGCGCAGCACTAATCAGACAACGGTTTTGTTACTACCATACGGATTTTAATAAAGTTTTACACGAGTTCTGTTCAATAAAAAACCAGCATACTTTATTACAGACACAATTTATCGCGCTAAAATTGAACTTTAACAACTTTTTGTTAGCTTAATATCAGGTTCCCGCATATAAGAGATGCACAAGTTGAGACATGTTCAGTTCCACCTACAGCAAAATGAGTAGACACATGAAGAACAACATCCTGCTCTGAAATGCTGCTTTCGTGTCAACAAATCTTCATATGAGACATATGCAATGTTAACAAGAGTCCTGTGAAAAAATTGTTCTTCCCTAAAGCACAGTCCCAATATGCCTTAAATGCTTAAAGATGGTAAGCAATCAAGTGCAAAGGAAGATGGGCCCGATATTCAAGTTTGTGCATTAATGAAACAAACAGTTGTACATGAGACATGCTTATATGCGCTAGGTTTTAATACTGCTGGTTCCCAAACAAAAGAAGTTGAAGATGATGTTATAGGAAGGTAATCACTGCTAATTCAACTTGGTTAAGCAAATAGGAGAGCTCTGGTGGGAAATCCCTGTCATCATCAAGCCAAAATCTCATCTCATTTTTCCATATTCCTTATTCAAGGAATGGTGTGGCACCTGTATACACAAATGTAATTGGGCAAAACTACAGAAATGTCCTGAATATGCAAGCCCGCATCACACACTTGCATAAAGCCACATTTCCGAGCAACAAGTTGGATGTTGTACCACGATAACGCACGGCCGCACATTGCAAATACTGTTGCTATATACTCACAAAAATCAACATAAAGTGTGTCCCTGATCCTGTCTATAGCTGAGATTTATGCTCGTCCTTTTCTAAAATTGAAGAAACACCTTCGTGGGAGGCATTTTCCAGCATTAGAAACAAATTGTGAAATGGTTTCCAGCATGTCTTTGAAGACTGGCAGAAACGCTGGAACAGGTGCATTGCATCCAACGAGCAATACTTTGAGAAATCAAAAGCATGAGAATGAGTAAGGGTATAGTGACAAAAATAAAAATTATAATTATTTTTTAAACAACCTTTGTAGTTTGACCAATTAAGATGTAGTAAAATAAATGCTAATAGCACTGTTCAACAGTGAAAGTATAAATTCGTCCTTAATAGCCAACTTTTATCAAATTATTGTACAGATCATGAATATCAAAGATATAAGATGAAAGTAGCCATCAATTGAATTTTGTACAACTTGGTTATAGTGAGGTAATTTTTGTGCATTTTATGCTAAATAAAAAAAAACAGCAATGAGGTGTAAAATCGGTAGAACTTTAGACATAATGTCTGTGGTTCAGTGCTCTGGAAGTAAACATATTTAACCCAAATTTGTGTGTGTTTTTGTTTACTTATCTCCTATTCAATTAAAGTGGTTTTAATGCATTTGTTATTTTATCTTACATATAATTAGGGCCATTTTTGACCGGAAATTGAACCAAAATGCTCTGAACGACCGGCGTCTGTCCACTGTTTTGACTGTTGTTTCGATTCTGGCGTTTGAGGTAAATCAGAATCAGCTGTGCTGCTGTTCAATTATTCCAAATAATGTTATGATATTTTCAAAGGAATATATTTTTGATCTGCTGTTAGTAGGCGCGGCACTCTTGCTCAAAAATATCTCATGTGCAATTCTTCGTGTAAAATATAACAAATAGTTTCTCTTGAAATGGCTAGGAATTCAGCAAATTTTTGTAATTTAAGTCGCCAGGTTTCTAAGGTCATATATCCTTCATTTATTCACTGAATTTTTCACTGCCACAGGTGGCCGAGGTCGTTAAGGCACGCACTCTTGAGCAGGAGGTCTGGGTTCGAATCCCGCCACGACCGTCCTCCCTGACTGAGGTTTTTCCAGGTTTTCCTCAGTCCTCATAAATTGTAAATGCCGGGGAGGTACCCTAAACTTAAGGCCTGGAACGATTCCTTCTTTAAAAAAATAAACCCCTTCAGAAGAACTACATAAGGTGGGATGATCATTAGTTAGCCTAACAATTTTCTGTTTACAATCTCTCTTTTAATTTTGAACATCGTTCTTCAACAGTGCAATAAGCTTTGCCCAACGATTTTCAATGCCTTGACTTCATCGCGAATAGTTTTCCTCGAGGTCAATATGGCCTTTGACTTCTTCCTTAGTGGAAAAGCGCCGCCTGCATGAGAAACTTTTCAGCTTAGGAAATAAATGGAGGTCGAAAGGAGTCAAATCTGGCGAATAAGATGGATGCAGAAGAAGCCGCATTTTACTCGTAAATCAGAGACCTTGCTATTGCAATAACTCCAATGTGCGCTTACGCACTAAACCTGACCTCCTTTGTTGGATATTCTGGTGTATTCAAAAGGTAAGCGTATTAATCACCATTTATAATTTCCTTTTTGGAAGATAATTCGATCATCATATTTTCTTTTGCATCCCAGAAAAGTGATGCCATGACTTAACTGTCTTCCCTTTGGAGCCGGGAAACGGGTTTCTTACATTGTTTAGATTGCCGTTTTATCCCAGGGATATAGCAATTAATTCAGGTTTCAATGGTGATGAACAATCCAGACACTCTTGGGAGCTGATACTCCAAACAGGTTTTTTAAAAGTAATCCAATGTAACCAGCCGCGTCATCAACTTGTAGAAAGATTTTTCATTACAGTGTCTGTTCTTTTGAGCTATGTACCATAGTGGTTATTTTGCTCAAACTGAATCTTCTGTCTACCAGCACTATATCATCGACTTTCATGATTATATCTTCAGTAGTGACACCTCTTGGGCGTCCAGTGCGGTGTTCATCTTATGTGCTCATCCGGCTACGTTTGAACTCGGCAACCTAATTTTTTATAGTTGCTTATGACGGAGCACTTCCCCCAGTATTCTTTTATTATTTTTTTTAATCAAGCTTAATAACTCTAAATAACAGCGCGATCTTGAATATTTTACATCTCTAAACATACAGAAAATGAGATTCATTTCAACAAATGATTAAAATTAGTCTAAAAAACTTATGTTTGCAGTACTGGCGACAAAAATATGAAAGTTTAAAAACTGTGATAAATATTTTACTTATTATTTCTCGCTTGCAAATCCTAGCTAATTATCATCCCAAGTATAAAACTATACAATATACACAAGCTAATCGCCATAAAACTTCGTAATGACGAATAAAAATGAATTAGTAATTAGTAATTTATTACGAAATTCCTGAGCATCCAAAGCTGTTCGGCATTAGAATTTTCAGGAAGAAGGAACACCATATAGCCAACTTGTTTTCATGGGAAATCGATCTCAAGCTGAAGAGTGAAAGGACCCTAGCGGAGGCAATAAGGACTGTACATTCAATATCTCCTTTTTAAAACCAAACCGTGAAACGACAAAATAGAAAGCTCCAAATCTCGAGAAATCTTTCAAAAGGAATCACTTGAAGGGAAGTTGGGAAGTTGGTAATGATTCACAAGGGGTGAGTAAAATAACGCATATCTCAGTTTATTAACCTTATGTGTTCCTGCAGACTAGCAGAGTAATGAGACGATTGTTTACTGAACATAAAACTAAAATTTTGCCCTCTAATAATGGCATGAGTACTGATCATTTTATTATAAAAATGAATAAACTTTAAACTGACATATAAATAATGTATAAAAATATACCAACAGGTTTTAATAATTTAAGTAAAACATTGTCCTGTATACGGTCATTAATATCGGAAAATACGTGAAACATCTACTCTCTCTAGTGTGCCAACTTAACATAATTACTCAATTTCTTATCGACATATGAATAATTATAGTAACAGCATGATTGCAGATTCCCATCCCGCAGGATTGAACTATTATAGAATTGCTTGCGTTTCTAAGAAAATTAAGCAGCTTAGTTGTGAATGAATAATGTAAATCTACTGTATGGTTTTTTTTTTTTTTTTGAATGGTATACCCAAGCAACGTTGTAACCAAGAAAACCTGAAATTTACAGTAGGTGAAAAAATACTGCTTCTTGTAGCTAAAAAAACATTTGTGTTTACTAAGTTTATTCTTGTTATTGTGTAAGTTAATACTCGTATACAATTTTTGCAATACTAATTATTTTGCATAAGCAATGACTGCATTTTCAAATCTCGTTTAGAAAAATGTATAGGAACAGGAAAGATATTATATTGTTTTTCCAACTATCACGTTCAGCTTTTTTTTTTTTTTTTTTTTTTTTTAAACAATTCAATTGCAATAGCAACAGATAATGCTTGAATATTACATTATAATTATTAGAATATTACATTCTAAGCATCATATTTCTCTGACAGGATAAAAATATTAGGAATCCAAACTCTATTAAGAAAAATTATGCAAACAAAACTGAGATAGCATATTTTAATTTACTGACTGGCAAAATCCTCATAAAACTTTCTGGACTCGACGGAGATATCATTATACTTCTTAGGCTTTCATCAAAGTGTGTCATAGTAGCCATCTTCTATTAGAACACTTCGACCTTGCCACTGAAGGTGTCTACCGTAGATGTAGACGAAAGGTCTGGGAAGAAGAACGAGCCCTGTACACCATGGCCCACAAGTCCGACTACTACACGTAGTCAACGGGGATATGACTATAATATGCAACAGGTCCTTCTTCTTTGCAGCTGTAATAGACAGTGGTCCTGAATATTCATTTTGAAAGCAACGGGCGTTGATTAGACCTAAATTTCTGTGACCACGTCCTCTACTCTCTTACAATATTGTCACTAATCCAGGGCTGGACCTATTCTCCCACATTCAGTTGTAGTATCTCATGATTGATTTGGAACCAGACATATCCTCTTACCTTGAATGAACTCTTAACTGCGCTGTTTGATCTCCGTTTAATATTCACTACCTCCACACACTGATGCGCCAGAAGCCTGGTTTAATTAGATTGCAGTTCAACTTATAAAAATTCAGCAAGTGCACTCTTTTTATCATCTATTTATTGCCCACATTGCAAATAACAGCGACAAACTCTCTCCTGAAACAATACAAAAAATCTTAATATGCATATAACTTCTGATAATGCTATTGATCTGCTTTATTTAATATCACTAGCATGCTTGAGTACTGATTAAATAACCCTCGTAATTTAGATTGTTTAGTTTTTTCACAAAATTAAGTTATTGTTATACAAAAAATAGCAAGGAAATGTTGTAGATTAGTAATAACGTTGTTCTGTTTTAAGCATTTGGAGGCAATTTTCTAGTTACAAAATATTTTCTCTGGTATAGGTGAGCTGGGTGTTTTATATTCAATTATATAAAAATGTCCCACACTATCTTGCTAATTCAGCCGAGCTCCAAACCAGAAGTAAGAACATTCTCAGATTATGAATCAATAAAGGAGTGTATGGAAGGAGTTTGCAGAATATACGAAGAACATCTGAAGGTCAGAATCCAAACACACCGTCCATTACTTATGACATCAGTAATGATTTTGTGAATCAGTTGGCAGATTTATCCAGTGTTGCATACCAGAAAAGTGCAAGTACCTATGAACCATGTAATAATAGGATTGGGTCATAAAGAAAATAGATGTGTTGCTTGAACAATGGACAGTACATTCCTAATCGAAACAATAGACTATGCAAATTGACGTTTAATTATGAAAGATGCAGCCAAACTACTGTGATTTGATTTTTTTGAAGTACAGAAATATTCCGTTATTAAAAATCATAATAGCCATTTGTTCAAGCTGGATTACAATATTAATGTCGTTGAGACTAGAAATACATGAACGAAGAGTTTGTACAGAATATTAGTATTATACAAGCAAGTCGCACAGAGTTTTTATAACAACACATATAATAAAATTAATATAATTTTTTTTTGTTTCTTGCAATTTCCAATTTGCGTAAAATATTTAATGTAAATAAAATAAATGTCATACAATTTCACAAACAAGTAAATTATTAAAATCAAAGTACACAATTTTTCTTTCCATGTTCTCAGTACATGTAAATTCACTACCGTTAATAAACTTTTAAACTTCCCACTTGCTCTTTATGGAGTTGCATTCGTTCCGCACCCCATTACAACTAATCCCGGGTTGAGTATGTAATGGAGATCTATATTCACTCTTAAATAATGCGATTTTGAATATTTTTGTTTTTATTTATCTTACCCACCTCCCATAACCATTTTTGTCTCGACTTGCCGATGTATTTTCCCAGTTCCTTTATATTTCCACCTAATTTTAAATTTAAAATTCTACTACCTCTTATATCATTTGGTAAATTTACCACTTTAGTAATGGAAACTGTTCCCTCCAAAACTTAGTTTTCTTACTTTCTAATATCCAAGCCCACATTTGGTTCTCCACACATAGGACTTATCCCCTTAATATAAACATTTTTATTCCACTTAAATATATTACTCCTGTTCTAAACCATACTAATACTTTCCTTCCTGCCTTATCTCAGATTTATCTTTCTCTTCCCCAAACATTTAGTGTGCTGTATAATTTCAGACATTTTTGGCTTTAAAATGTGTCCATATTTCATGTTTTTAAATATCTTCAATTCTTATTATCTCTTTCCAAAATCCTTTTCCTAATCTTTCTCCCTGGTGCCACATTGATCCCGTTGATACAATTTCTTGCAGAATTTTTTGGCTTTTAGATATTCAAGTTTCTCTCTCCTTAATTTTTTCTTGTGATATCAAACACTGTTTGGTAATATTCTCCTTTTCTAGTCTCCCTGTTCTATAGCAATATTTCAATACTCCTTGACCTTGCTTTTATAACCCAATCTTCCTAATTCCATTAGAGCAACCTCCTTAGATGAAGGTACTTCATTCTACTCTGCAATATTGAATCATAAATCCTCTCTAACCTTTTACTTGCATATATTTGAAATCTTTTTTCATCACCAAAATCTTAGATTTATTTTTATTTAATCTTGAGACCCCATTCTCCATAAAATGTGCCTATAGCTTCTAATAGTTGTTTTATTCCTATACTTGTTAAAGAACCTGTTATCAAATCATCTGCAAAGAACAGACCCGGTATTTCTATATTATTTATTGTAGAGTTTTTATAAGAATGGTGAACCATTCAGTTAGGTAAACATTGGTCAGGAGGAAGACTTTGATGCTGCTAAGAAGAAAGCAGAGGTTGTAATAAGATTTTGTGAACGCGATACATCTGGCCAGTGCAGGGCTAATATACTAGTCACGTTACCTCCCAGGAACATTACTAGATCGCCTAAGGCGCTGATATCTGTGGCATGCAAGGAAAAGGTGCAATACATTTCTTGAAGACTTTATTTGATAAATACTATCAGCAAGACATGAGATCTTCCTTATAAAGTTGCTGGTACATATTCTTTATTGAAAAGTTATTGTATTAAATTTCACAAATAATATTGAATAGAATGATAAATCGTTATTGATAAATAGAGTGATAATTATATTAAATTCACTTATTTTTCCATTAAGAGGTGTTCTTATAATGATAAAATTATTGCAGGTACCAGATTAAATGAAAATACGTACAAGAAAATGGTCTCTATATGATATAAAAATAGAAATTTTTATGAATTATATGGTTTGTAAATTAAACTAGAGATTTATTCCTCTAACAAAAGATGATCTTAACATCTACTTTAGTTTCACGAAGAGAGCTGGACAATTAATATGTATAAAAATGGTTTTAACGCAGTGAAAATATAAATAGGATAAAATGTTTTGGTTGTTAACAAATGATTGCAGTTGTGAATCAAATATCGACGCGCCTATTGTCAATATTTCAAGAGAAACAAATACGAAATACAGATGTTTTGTTTCTTTCACAGCTTCCTGATCACCATAAAGCATTATTTATGCTAAAAGCTATAAACTTTGATTGCTTAGTTTTGGCAGCTATAAATTTCGAAGTTTTCGGACTCATATATCACAACTCAACCCCCACCCCCGCATCAGGTCCTTAGAAGTCTCTTTTTAAACCGGTCTCACTGCAGTATACATTCATTTCTGAAATTCTTTTTTTTCGAAGCTAGAGAAACATATTTTTGTGTATCTATAAAAATAATTCGGGATTTTCCAGAATTCCAATGTACAATGTGTTAAAGATTGTTGAAACTACTGATCATAGTTAGAAAAAAGAAACAGTAAAATGTATCTCTTTAACAGAGAAAGGCGAGAAAACTGAGCGTATTGAATATTCGCCCACGCAAACACTCTCGAAAAGAGTAAATTATTAGTGGTGATTTTTAAATGTTAGCAATGAAATCAGAGACATTAATCATGTAAGTCGGAATGTGTTTTTCTATACAGTTCTTCTTTAGCTGAGGAAGGACAGTTTCAACTTGGTAAGATTTACACATTTAAGGAAAATGAAGTGTGAACAGGAACTACAGCCTGTGTATTAAGTACAAGAAACTACGGATATGGGTTGTTTATAATTAATATATTTATGTTTCTCGAGATTTTTATTTAATTAATTCCGAATATACGAACTGTGTCTTTCCAAATTTATCTAACATAAATAATTCATATATTTAGAATGCAAAATCAGCAAAATTGGATTTTTTAAATTCTAAATATTTTATTACTCTAACTATGGCACAAACACCCTATTTTTTCACGTTTTACTCATACATAAAAGCACTTAAATCGCGCTTGCCATTTCTGCTGACATAATTATTCTGTGCAGACGTTTCCTTGGTATTTTATTAATTCTATTATGCTATAATCATAAGTCATTTCCACCATCAATATCGCACACATTTTCATTCTACACGGTGGAAATAAATTTCATTGCGGGACACAGCCATATTGCAATCAGAGGTTCCATCCTGGAGGCTATATAGTGGCTATTTGTTTACCTCCAGTGCAACATAATGGCAAATGGAATATGGAGCCGTGCATTATTGTGATGCAGATTTTGATTGAAGGAGCAGTTACGTTTGTGTAATATTTGGAGCATCCAATTCAGGTGTATCTCTCGGCTGACAGCCGCAAACTTGATTGCCCAATTAGCCGATTTAATTGTTAAAATGCAAATTTGCACCGTTTGTACACGAACTGGTTCCCTACAGTGATAACCGTTATGATTATTTTGGTGCGTCCAGTTTACATTTAAACATTTGGCATCAGGTTACTTCTTTATGATCGCCATTTGTTATTGTGTAGTTCATTCCAAGTCATAAAATCCACAAACGATGAGAAAAATGTATTCCTACTTGTGGTAAAATACTGTGGAGCAAATTTCAGCATTATTATTTATGCATCTGTTCAGCACATAATCGCGAATCACTTAGAGAAAAAACGCAGATTGAAATGTAAAATATTGAATGTGCATGTAGATAGAATGTTTCGGAAAAACAAAATGCCAAGAGAATTGACCTCACCCTTTTGCAATTGCGAGGAGTGCAGGCTCTAATCCTGCGCCACAAAGCACAGCGTAAAGAATCGTAGTGTATTATCGGCCGATATCGTTATGATATGGTTGGTGCCCACCGCTTAGTTTTGGGCTGCAGAAAGTTGCAGAGGGCTCAAAATAATTGGCTTGAGTTCAATGAGACAACGAGGTAATGCAAATAATAAAAACGTACGGAAGAAGATTAAAACAAGGTTAGAGGATATCAGCAGGCAGTAAATCGAGGCAAAATGTAACACAAAAGTCTCCTAGAGCCCATCAAATGTAATTAAATTAACCTGGGGTAAAGAGGTATATATGCTCGTTCTAGGGAGAAAGGCAATATCAGGAATGGCTTGGTTTATAGTGGGAAGCTGCAAGGCTAAAAAAACAGTAAATAGTTTTAGTAGGAGAATCTGTCCATTTTGTGGAGCGAATGAGGAATGGGTACATATTCTGGCCGAATGTAGCCACTGGGAACACCTGAGAAAAACACTGTTTCCTGAAAACGTTTTAAGCAGCTAGAAGTGAATGACATGTTCTGGTTAGATAGCAATAGCTGGTGTAATTATGAATAATATGTAATATACTTCTATTCACATATATGTAAATATCGTTATTCACCTTTTAATGGTTATTTTATTAGTAATATTGTTTTATTTGTATTATAACATGTTCATCTTCCTAATTGTGTATCATATTTAAGCATATACGGTCTATAACCCATGCATAAATATATTTATAATGTATATAGAAATGTATAATAATAAACATGCACGTACTAGAAATAAAAAGATTCGGGTTGCATTCTTCTAGTTTGACTTGGCGTTCAGCGCTCGTGTCGTAGAGTAATACTTGTTATTTTATCCGTAGAAAATCTTATGTACTTTAAAAATACATTTTGAGCTTCTCAAAATGTGTGATTTTCATTGTTCATCCTAAAGAACATTTCATTCACAATTGCCGAAATAGACGTTCATTTTCTTTGACGCGATTTATATTTTAAAAAATGTGTACCTAAGTAGCGATCGCTAAATCCTGAAGGAATATTTTAGTAATATTTTTGTTTTTAAGAAGAAGGTTTAGTGCAATTCTCCTAAAGTCTGCTATTGGTTTTTCTTTCTGTACTATCATTGGTAATGATGGTGCTGCATTATTTTGTTATTACAGCTGGTAGTCAAAATACAGCGCAAGTTCTGAAGGGTGAGACAGCTCAGCGCAGATTGAGTTTTCCACAGTATCTATTAAAAGTTGAACTTGTCCTATGCTTTTGCTACCAGTCCGGCAAGTATAATATTCAATTGACACCCTCCAACTTCATCCTAGACAAGCGTTAAATTAGAAAATATGCTAGAAATATACTTCCAGGATGTGGCCGAAGAAAAGTTTCAATTATAGGGAAGACAATTAACAAGTATTGAGATTTATTCAACAAAAAACAAGTATTTAACATGTATAAATAGGCTTAAAATTGACTCATTCGTGATGATGCTCTCGGCAACGAAAATTTAAAATAGAAAATTTAAATTAATACTACATATTAAATGCCTTCTTTTTAAATATTTTAAACATAAAGACAAATATCTGGGTGAAATTTAAAAGAGCTTTAGTGTTAGCCGAATCTGATAGCAATTTCAATCGATTGTGCCGGACAAGTTCCTCTTACAATTAAACAAATCAGGGACTTAAAACAAGAATTGAACTTTTACAATCGGTCATAATACCAGAATCACCATGTTGGGCTAATGAGAGAGCTCCAGTGCTACCAATTTTTATAAAAGTCGAAACGTGCGTCGCCAAATTGATTCCTAAGCCACTGTACACTTATCTTAGCTATTTAATCCATTTTATAGAACATGTTAACACTAGTTTGTTTACACGATCGTCGCAAACAAGGACTACACTTAGGAGTCTGAAATTTTACATGATACTTTAAACAAATATCATAGTAATTTGACATCTTCACGACATCTCTGAATCAGGTCTAGAAATTTTTGAACAAGCCTATGTATTGTAGAGAAGCCTGACCGCGCTTGCACTGCTTAATTTTTTCAAATTTAATTTACATAACTGAGCTGGGTATTTCATTTCTCAGTTTGAAAATTATGCAGAAATAGAAACATATTTATAGTTGGTTTTTATTTTTAAAATATATTCTGAATGTTTTATATCAACTGTGAATTCTGCTCAGAATATAGTTTAGTAAAATTGCCTTCAAATTTGCGCCCCATTATTACGAGACGCTGCACCGATCGGTAAACTACTAACTGCTTTCTGAAACATCCAATATTGGAGAAAATGGCTGCTTGGGCATAAGGTAGAGTCATAAGTCTCAAAGGTGCGGGGATATTTTATATTGGCTAATGGATTAATTATTTTAATTAATGTTTAATTAATTAATTTAATTAATAAATTGCCGGAAGAGAAAAATTTAAATGATTAGATATTGTGGTAATTGTTTGATTGGTGGTTCTTATCTCAGGGATGATGTCTTCTTCTTCCTCGGCGATAATTACCCGCTGTCTTACATTTGCTCCGACTTTTTGCTGGGGGTTTCGTTATCCGCAGATAACAAGGAAAGGGATATTACATGGATGTTGGCTATGGAATGAATAGATTAGTTGTATTTCGTGACGAACTGCACTTTATTGTCCCTCGTTTGTTAGGACTCGGTTACCGCCTGGAGAACTTGAGACGCCGTGTATGTCTCTTTCGCATAGCCATTTTTGACGTCAGCAGTGATGTTATGGCCGCTGCACTTTTTCTGATGCACTGTTTGTGTCCTGTAACATTAAAGTACACGGCTCAAAAGATTTTAAGTTCACAAACTTAAACTCGGGTTACGGGCATGGGATGCTTATTTATTTATTTAACAAACTGATATTAAACTAGTAATTAACGTTACACTCTCTCGCGAGAAACTTAGCGGTGTTAAACACTGGATACTCTCCGTACGAACTGATGAACCCAACTCTCCCTGAAAAACTGAAACACTGATCCTCGAGCCGCAAAGGCATCAGCTAAAATAGACTGTGGCTTCCTTCGGTCTGCCCACGCTAACTTTATTCTTTTAAACCTAAGCGCCCAAGAGCATCTCATACAGCTTTCCCAACATACCGGCTCCTATTGGTGGGTATACTTTTATAAGATATTTCTAGATTCCTTATTGGATTAAGGGTCTACGTGACTTCCTACACGTCAGCATACACCTTCTGCCAAAGCGTTTTCTTTGAAAGGTTATCGGTCTGTCCCTTCACCCTCGTATCGGCATAACGTGTTTATTACATCAAACAAGTTGTACATGCAAAAGGAACCTGGATGATCAAGGTTACGGCCTTATACCCCCCCCCCCCCCAGGAAGTATCGGGGGTTGTATTTCTTTACAAAACACAAAACAGGTTTTTCTTCTCAGTTTAGGCCAGTTTATGAACAATTATGATCTGGTCGCTTTCTTGCACAGAAACAAGTCGTACGTGCCTCATAATTTCAGACACATTTTCCTAGAACTGCAATTTTATTATAGGGAATACATACAAACTGGCGATTGTAATATCTGGAATAACAAAAACCTTATAGCATGAGATACTTTAACCTTACAGCTATGAACGTGTACATATTACTTGGCAATGATTAATTTATTCCTTATCATTTATTACGGCCGTGTCTAAACCAATTATTTTAGTTTCAAAGGTAGCTTATTCAGAGAATTTGTCTGGAACAACGCAGAGCAAACAACTTTGCGTGACTAAAGTCCAGTATTGATTTGTGCTAAAAGCTCACCAATGATCTTGACAAATGCCTTGAGACACATTTCTCTTGATAACGGAGAAAGACTGCGGCGTTATCGTTAAAAGAATGTGACCTAATGCATACCTTTAGCTTGGGATGACTGGTCAAGAATTATGAAACACTAAATGTATTCTTGCGAAAATTTATGCATCTTGTCCAGGCCTCGCCGAGAGTTTTAGTTCTTTTGGTATAGTTGAATTCATTAGAAACAAAAAAAAAAAAAAACAAAAAAAAACAAAAAAAAAAAAAAGGCACCCTGCGAAAAAATATACTGATGAATTCAAGCGACTGTAGTCCATATTCAAACAGGATTCAAACTGCGTCCATATTTGTAGCTTTGAAAATCTCATTCTGTATGAGTCATCGTTCAGTCATGTCGTATTTGTGGATTGCATACCACCCTAGACATTTCAAATATTGCTTGGCAGAATTGGCGGTAGAATAAAATTATTGTCAAGAAATACCGGGGAGTACAAAAAAGTCTGTTTTGCTTTCCTTTCTTTGTTGTAATGTACGTCAGCTGTTTAAAAAGTCACCACATCTGTTTAAGTGTCCAGCTTAACTTGTTTCTTCTTAAATGTATAATGCAAGTAAATGTCGGCAGCTACTTCCATATTGTGTACTGTATTGCACTATCTGAAATGGTGGAATGCAACTTTGGCACTGGTTGAAAAATTTAACTACCAACCGCATCGTTACTCCGTTTTGACCTTGTACGTGATGCGATTGCAGCACGGGGTTCAACGTTCATATCTATACGTACCTGTATATCAGTTTCAGATGAGCGCTGTTTCAGGACCATGAATACTAGTATACGTTTATGAAATCACATACAGTGAGGTTATGTGAGTTACGGATTGCCTAAGTGCATATGCATATACAGTTAGTGCAGCCACCTGAACTGGAAAAGGGGAGATAAGGGTCGCCGCATTAGTATATAATTTTACTGAAAACATAAAATTAAACTGCATTTAAAACTGATAATATTAAACACAAACATATGTTACAAGAAAAGTTGAAAATAATGCCCCTTGGCGGCAATACTTTGCCGACATCTGCCTAGGAACTGTTTGTATTTCATCATACTTTTCTTTTGTAAGAACACAGCTATACGGGGCATGTTTTATTATTATTATTATTATTATTATTATTATTATTATTATTATTATTATTATTATTATTATTGAGAGATCTTCTTACTTGTAGCTTTTTAACTAAGTGGAGTGCTGTTTTTCTACCTGGAATACGATTGCCAGAATATTTTCTTGTGAATCTCCTCTGAGTTTTTAAGTACAATACATATATATTGTACTAAAAACCCATTCAAGAACTATGTAGTGGCATAACTAATGAAATCAAATAGCACGTGGTGGACACACATGAAAGCACTAAGTAATACAAGAATGCACAATCAAAACCTCCTTTAACTAACTACAAGTTGCTGCCTGCATATGTGTCATAGATCTTGATTGGCTTTTCTCATTACGCAACCGCGCTCTGCCAGCCCGTAGCTTAAATACCGTACTCTACATATATTTTTACGTTAGTGTTTGTTTGACTGCTCCCACATGTTGTATATGACTTCATAAACTTAATGTTCACGAATGTAAAACAGTCTGATATAGGTCTTCAACTAAACAATATTCTTTGGATGGATGTGGAGATGAATGAATCTTAAGTCAGTCGAGTGGTGTTGCGAGCCTACCTATCCACTTGGACTTAACGGTGCATAGGATGAATTGTGTTAGGGGGCCTAGAAGTCTACTTCGGAACACAGAATTGTTATATTAAAAGAGAGATATGATATTTTATTAAATTATATTCACTGCTAGCGATTACGGGAGTTTTTAGTTGCTAAAACAATCATATTCTGGACGATGCAACATTTTTATGAATATTTTTTGTAGCTCCATCTGTCAATACACATGAATATTCAATGGAAAACAAGAGATGGAAATGAGAACATTGCGAGCAATATTACAAGTGCTGTATAATTACTTCTCGTGTGCGGAGTTTTATCATGGTATGTCCAAAGATGCAAAATTCATCAAAAAAGTTGGGGGTTAAAAATAAAAGCACGGATTCTGTTCTGTGAATACGTCATTTGAGTGATATAAAGATATAACTGTAAACTAATTAGGTACTTTCTTAAGTCACACTGTATTTTTTGCAAGACAAGTTAAAAATGCACTTTTTTAATTATTACAAACTCTGTAATACAAATACATTGTTTAAAAATGCATAATAATGAAGTCTCATGCTTTCTCAATTGATAATACATAATATTGTATGAAGTTTTTGATGTTGTGGAAAGGATTTCATTAAATCAAAAGCTCTTATTATTCATTATGTCACATTAAATTCATTATAACATTTACAAAAATGGTCAACTAGTTAGATATAAGTATTAAAGTACCTTTATTGCAGAATCTAAATGTTCGTTAGCCGGTTTAATGAGAGAGGAGAGATAAAACACACACACGTCTATCTTCTGGGATAGCTATCCTCTAACTAAAGCTTTTACTTGACCTTACAAACTGACTCCGTTTTGCGGCCGAAGTCCCGAACGGCAGTGGAAAAAACCGAATTACTCGGTCCCATTATGAGTTTAGTGGGTATTTTATTAATTTTACTAAGACTTTGGAGTTCTATTATTATTATTATTATTATTATTATTATTATTATTATTATTATTTGTCTTAAACCTACTTAACCTTGAGTTTAGTGGGAATTCTATTATTTTTACTAAGCCTTTGGAGCTCTGTTATTGTTGTTATTATTATTATTATTATTATTATTTGTGTTAAAACAATTAACCTAACCTAAAATTGCAACCGATGTGTTGTCTTCCCTAAAAAAATAATATCTCTCAGCAACTGGTGGAAAGAAGCCAATGACGTGCAGCTTATGTAATCATGAAGCAACAACGGAATTTATTTTATTTCACCATTTAGAACCAGTACATGAATAAAAGCAAAATTGCAACCGACATGTTGTCCTCTCTTAAAAGTGGCAATTATTCTATTCAGAAGAGCATAGACAAATTATGAAGGTTACAAGTGAGACCGTGGGGGGATCGAGCCCACAGCCTTCGCTTCTTAAGATCTACGCTACTGATCTAACAGGCCTACACTTGTATCAAGGTAATTATCCGCCTAAAGTAATCTCTACTGAAGTCGTAGCCAGTCGGCTATTTTCGCTACCGTTCGGGAATGCGGCCGCAGAATGGGGTCAGTGCGTAAGGTAAAGTAAGCTATTCTGACACTTCTCCAACTATTGTCGGGATGGGAGAAATGAAACCACAAATCACATTAAAAATTTTAAGTAACAATATCCAACGAACTTTTCACATGACTGTAATTTCTTCCCACCCAGCAATTATGATTGAAGACACTGACAATATATTCACAATATTTGACTTAAATCTAGGAAGTTTTTGTTGTGTTTAAGAAAGTGCGCCGAAAATCAAGACGGTGAATCAGTGTTAGGAACTAGTTTAATATCACCCATTTCTTTTATTAAGTTTATTTATTCTTTACTTATATATTTTAGAATTATTTAAGATTATTTCTTATAGTGATTCGAACCAAGTCCGCGCAAATGTGGAGGGCACACGAAGCTTCAAAGTTTCTTTGACTAGAATTTCTTTATGTCAAAGAAATGGAAGATGAATCGAAAGATATTGCTGCAGTTGATATGGGGAATAAATGAACATACTCTTAAAAATGTGATTTACAAACAATAACAGTTTTAAGTGCTTTATAATGGGCTTCATAAAATAGATTTTTTAAAAAGAATGAAGAAAATACAAGAAAATTAAAAGAAAAAATAAAGAAAGAAAGACTCAGAATGACCAGAAATGGCTCTTAGCGTTTACAGCGACGATGTTGATGTATCGATAGATCGATAGTAGTCAGTCAACAGAAGCACAATATCCGCTCCCGCTATAAATTATTGGCAAAGGCACGGTCCCAGCATTGATTTATCGAACGGGTGTAAGAAAGTATCAGGGTACAGGCCAAGTGCCAACATTAAAACGAATAAGGCAACAAGAACTTCGATGATTTGTTGTGTTTTCTGGAAGCACTCCAACACTTTATCTTGAGGCATAAGGGCATATCCATACAGCTTGGCTCTATGGAGGACACACTGCAACTAACTCAAATTGTTTTGTATTCAAGTGCCGCATCATAATAAGAACCTAATGTAAAATAAGGTTCATCTTTTATGGATCAACAATTCAACTGAAATTTATACTGAGAAGAGCACTAACATTTTAAAAATAGCATTTTGCAGCCAATGGGTTCATATTTTCGATGCAGTTTAATGAAAAGCATTTAGGATTGTTAAAATGTTTGAGAAAAAATTAACTAAATAGAAATTAGTACCTTATTATGAGGAATAATGAGAATAGAGGGTTTTTTAACAGTGTTTACGCTCGTTTTAACTACAGAGGCACCACAGGCGATGGACACTGATGATACATGAGATGAAATGATAAACGGGAAAAAGGATCTTTTTTTTAAGGAAGGAAGCGTTCCAGGCCAAGTTTAGGGTACCTCTCCGGCATTTCCCATTTATAAGGACTGAGGAAAACCTGGCAAAAACCTCAGCCAGGGAGGAAGGTCCTGGTAGGAATCAAACCTCAGACCTGCTCACGAGACTGCGCCTTAATGATCTCGGCCATTCGCGGTGGTCTAAATAGAGCTAACGGCCGACAAAATTTGCCCAAGGTCTCTTCTTTCAAGGTTTTTTTTTTCGTGCCGTAAATCTACGACACAGGATCCACGGCTTTACTTCCCTTCCGAAGGAAGCCATTTTTAGAATATTTACGTTCGAAAAAAAAAAAACATCTATCCAGTCCGGGTTTGAACCCGCGACCTTGAGTTTAAAAGGCAAGTATGGTTACCACTACACCATCAGGACGAGCTAGCAATAAATTGTTGGAAATTATAGCGTACTGTACAACAACAGTTTTAACACAGCTAACAGAAATAATGAGTTACTTTTGACTTCCGTCCACACGCGAGATTGCGCTTAGGCCGTCTTCATCTACTGACAGGTTCCCCTACAAGAGGGTGTTTTCCATTTTGATATAAGTGAAACACTTGCATAAACAAAGAAAGAAACCATATTCACTTTTATTTGCTACAATTATTAAAAGGTACTTAAAACGAAACTAAAACATGAAAGAAACGGATAATTCTAGTTTGCCAAAATGAGCTGTTCTATTGATAGGGAAAACATAAGGCAATAAAACGTACATCAAACCATATTTCATATCCATAAAAATTTTATATATGTAATGACTGTAAAAAAACGAATAAGGTTTATTTCAACAACAGAACCCTTTGAGCCATATTATTACTGCAAAATGTGTTGTGTTTGCGTTCACAAAAATTAATTTATAAATGGTTCAGTATCATACATAGAACGTACTTAAAGTTGACTAAATAAACCTTTATTACAACAGCGTCATCACTTCCTTAGTATAGTGGTTATCGTTGTTAGCGGGGAGGTTCGGGTTCGATTCCCAATACATTTCTTAGGAATTTTTCTAAGTTAGTGAGCGCTGGAACGAAGTCACCCAGCCTCATGAGGACAATTGGGAAATTGCAGGTTACCTATCACGAAAGCCGCGTGATAGATAACCTGCAGGGTGCTGATCACGTGTTCCCTTGCAATACTGCCCTCTAAGGAGGAGGTAAAGGTTGCTGCGACAGGCCAAGGCTTACCCCTCCCCCCGGTCTGTAGTGCCAAGTGAGGAGGAGAAGGAGAAGAGAAGAAGAAGAAGAAGAAGAAGAAGAAGAAGAAGAGTACAACAGCGTATAAAGTTTAATTATTATCCGCACTGTTATCAATGTGTAAAGCAAGACTTTACGACAAAGTGCGTAAAATGAAGTGAATTACATAATCCCTTTAAGTACCGCTGTTCATTTAAGGTAAAACCAATGAAAAAAGTGCAACATTACTCTTTAGTAACAAAAACATCAACTGAACAAAATTACCAATATTACCCCTAGCTATAGGCTTTACTAACTAATTACCTCTATAATTTCCAGCCTATTCTTAATATTATTGACAACCATTGCCTTCTATAATATAACATTACTTCGGACGGACACCCGACAAAGGAATCCAAGGCTTTCTCCATTATATCGATTTTTTTCTGGATATTATAAATCGTTTTATAGTATTACTTTTCCTTTTAATTTTAGCAGCAGTAGAAAAAAAAACATTGAACATTTAGCTCAAAGCAGTCAAACCGTATCAATGTTTTAAAATTTTTATAGCACTGTAATTTTAGCAACTTTAGCTTAATGCGACCTGTGATGATTATTATTTATTGAAATTAATCATTAAAATTGTTTGTTTTATAATGAATTACAAATTTTAAAATGTTATACTCCTCACGGCCATTTTAAAATTAGGTCTAAATTAATTAATGACATTAGTTTTGTTTTCAAGATTTGTTTATATAGTAATCATATTGGCAATCCTGGAACCATACAATAAAATCCATAATAGCTAATTGTATCATTGCGCAAGCTCAAGACCATACTACAGGTGTTTTCAGCGTAAGAAAAATTTAAAAAGCAATTTATTATAATATACATGCAACATTTTATAATAATTTTAATTTTGAATTTTGAATTTTACCTCGCCAAAGCACATAAAAACTACTTTTATATATATATATATATATATACTTTTTGAGACAGTGTCGAAGTTTTTAACAAAATCCATTAATGACTTCGTGTATCCGAAATGTTAGCTATTTAACACGTTGACGTGTTTTAACTTTCAAGCCTTGAATTTAGAGCCACGGGGCTCACAAACCGCAACAAATAAAGATGCAAATTTCTCATCATAATTCAGCGCAATAAAATCACATTTTTATAGTATTATGTTCGAAAAGTAGATTTACGATGACGTTTAAAATGCACAGAATATTCAACTAATATCGTGCTTTCATCTGCCTGTTTCGTTTCGCAAACTGTATCATGCCGGTGCAGTTTGTTTGGCAGAAAATCCTTAATACTTAACAACGGACTATGCAAATGCCATCTGTCCGCCGAACGCGTTACTTCAGTGTTGATCGGCGAAGCAGAGAGATCGCAGATGCATAGTAGGTAGCAAAGATCCATAAATATAAAAAGAGACGATTTTTTCCCTTCGCTCCGATTTGTTCTTTTAAGATTCCGGTACCTGAGCTCTACAAATGTAGCTTTCTACGGCCCTTCATATTTGGCACACTGTTAGTATTCTTCCTTGTGTTTTTTATCTTCCTCAAAATTATCTTTTATTAATGTAAGCTGTTCGTTTTATTTCTCCAATGTATGAAATTTGTATTGTTATATTTTGATGGCATATAAAAAAAACTATTCATTTGCATAAAGACTGCTGCAAATTGCAACTAATTTTCAAAAGTAATTAGTAGCCAGGTTATTTGAGTTTTTATAGTAGTATTAGTAGTAATAATAGGGCTTTTATGTACGATTTTAGGATACACTCAAATAAATACAACTCTCGCACGCGCCTTACAGCCGTACATGCTAATGTCAATCATAAGGGCAATACTCATACTCATACATACGTACATACATACACACATACCTACCTACACACAAATCTACATGCATACATACAAATATAGAATACTTCGATATATTTCAGTTTTCTATTAATAGTTTAAATACAAATACATAAACATGAATGGAACCTTACTCTTGAACCCCCCCTTCCCTTTACTCACACCCCCTCTCCATCTCCCCCCCCTCTTATGACCATTAACCTTCTTTGTCGGGTCTTCTCCAGAAATATTCCCAAATTGTATGAATATCTCGCACGCACCAACACTTCCCGGCATATGTTCAAATTTCTATTGGAATTCAGAAATTGCTGTGATAAATGCTCATTTCTTGAAATCTCCGTTTCCCTGCATTCTGCCAAAATATGTCTCCAGGTATCGCTTTCTCCGCACAATGGGCAAATTCTTTCACCGAAAGCATTAATTGTTTTGCTTTCTTTCCAAGCCCCTAATCTGAACCACACGAGACCACTTCTTTCTTCCCTGCCACAGATATCTAGATAATCTCCCTCCCCCACACCGGATGTATTTGAGCCTGCAGGTTCAGCGATACTTTTTCTGCGCATTGAGACAAAATATTTTGTCTATCTATATCTGTTAACTATGTATATATATCTATATCTATCTATATCTGTTAACTATCATCCAACTATTTCGTGTAATGTCCTCTCCCCCAGAGAGCGGCTGCATATTGACAGAAGTCAGTCGTTAAGCTCTATAATGCATAGGCAGGTAGCAGCTTGCAGTAAGTTTGAGTGAGGCTTTGTCAGCGAGTGCTTTCGCTGCTTTCGTTGTGTGTAAATTGTGCTAATGTTCTTCGTCAATAATGTCACCACATACATATGTGAAAAAAAAAAATATCTTGCAGAGAACTGGTGAGGCGCTTCAGAGGAAAATATTCTGGCAATAGCATTACTGAAGGAGAAACTATTGGTCAACTTGTTAAACATTTTCAATGGTCAAGATATCTGAATGACAAGAAACGTGTTCTTACAGAAAAAAGTTACCGAACTTTCCTGAGTTTATTCACAAAGCATTGCCGCCGAGGGGCATCACTTTCAATTTTTCTTATAATAAAGATTTGTGCTTATTACCTACAGTTTTAAATGCAGTATCATTATATACTTTAGTAAAAATAAAAATACTTAACCTTACGCGCGGCCACTCTATTCCCATGTTTAATAAGGTGGGTGTACTTTAATAGTATGCAGATGCTTTCAGGTGGCCTGTAATAGAATTAACTTCATTGTACCATTCGTGCTGAGGAGACAAAACGCGGAAGACGCAGGAAGTCTGGCAGTTCGACACTTTTTGAGCGGGGAAAAGGTCCGAAATAACCAAAATTTCTTTGACATGACAATCAGTGCAAAAAATTCAGAGTTGTTTTAGCACGAGTTGCCGATCGCGTTCGCCGTTCACCCATTTAAGAAAAGAAATTGAAATTGCAGTCCACAAACTCTGAACACTATCTTCAATTCATTTATGGAAACACTGGCAACGAGGACTGTGACAAAGCCATGTTGAAAGTTTATAATCACTGTATTACGTCACTGAGCTGCAACATAAGCGGCAGCAAAAATACAGTCATAAATATATCAACTGTGTAAAAAGCAAAACGATTCTAATGGCAAAAATATATCCGTTTACAGTGCGTTGTTTGAAGTACTTGCTTTTTATAATTTTAATGCGATTCTGATATTAGATAGCATGCTTTTATAATTAAAAGCATATCTATATTATTGATGAAGTGTTAGCAAAAAGCACAGGGAGTAACAAAAAATGCTTATATTTATTTCTTGTCTATTAGCAGATTCACTTTCTTTTCTAATAATAAACTTAGTCTGAAACCATGCTATTTTTATTTCTTAAATTTATCAATAAAATACAATACAGATTTAATTTTAGTTAAAGTTTATTAATTGTTCATAAAACTGAGTTACTCAAGCTCTCGAAAGCTTTATCACTTTCACGAACATTTGTACACTGAGTATGTGTATTGTTAGATTAAGGTTTAATGTGCTTATGACTACGTCTCCGCCTATGATATAACCTACATTTGACTGACTATGAACATACGTCATATCGCAACGTAGAATGACTGTTCCATTCCATATCAATGTCTGTAGCGTTTGAGACCATTCATTCCCATTCTCAAAATAGTGTTAAGTCCTCTTTCTGCACGAAAAAATTTTTCTCTGCACTCTATGGTAACATTTTGTAATGTTTGAGTCATGTATGTGTTAAGCGCAAACGTTCGTTCCTGCGTGGCGTAAAAATTCATGAAACAAACGGTCTTACGCTTTAACTTGGTTGGCGGTTTGGATTTCTTCCAATAATGTGGGACTTAAAGTGAGTATCGATAACATGCAAGGGAACAAGGCAGTTGCAAGCATGTCAGACCTAATGATGTCACATTTCTCTTTTCCCTCTTGAGGATCCAGTTTAAGAACATGTAGAAGCTATTTACATGAGCTATGTAGTAATTGTAAGTTACTTTAGTAATTTGTTATAAGGTTAATAAATTATAATGTGATTTGTGAATTACAGGTGCGTAATTTAATGCATTTCTATTCATCTTCCTAGCCAATGACTGTAGCAATAACCATCTAGTTAATCTCTGAGATAGTCAAAACCCTTAGAGCCATTTCCATTCTTGCGTGTCAAAGAAAGTTACAATAGAGAGAAAGCTACCTTTACTGGTTGCAATGACAGGTTTTTTTCTATAAGACTGAACGTAGAAAATACACAATCCGCCTCTTCCGTTCTTTCTTTATTGCCAGTACTTTTCCCCGGAATAGTTTCGTTCCACATTCCAACCACGCAACAAAGCTTAAGAGTACATTTAATTATTTTCTTTAAGGAAAAGTTGTAAATCAGTAACGTAAAAGATTTTAAAACGTATCTCTTCCTATCTGGAACAGGAAAGATCAATTTTTTCCTCTCTTTCAGAGCAGCATTGAGTGTGGAATATTTTTTCAGGTACAATCAGGATATTTCAGTCAGCTGGAAACATAATCCCGTTTTACCCAGAAGGGAAAGAAAACTTCAGATGGGTAATTCCATAGTTGAATGGTCAGAGGGGGCGGAACAAGTGGCCATCTCAAAGAAATGATCACTTGTCAGTTTGAGACACCAGAGAGGGTAAAACTCTAGGGAAAAAGGGAAAATATCCAGTTGCTCTAGGGAACTGCAACAGACGTCTGCTGATGTGGTGAGTTTGACTTGTGATTGAGCGCCAGAGGGCGTGCGCTGGGGTGAAGGGATGATTCACACGCTCCAGCGAACGTCGTAGAGAAATGAAGAATTATGCTTTTGGTAACACTGCTGTGGGTGTTTTGGATATCGAAGGGGGCATCAGACAAAACAACCCCCAAATCAGTCAATAATGGATTTAGATTGCTCTAGGATCCGGGCCATCGAATGTATAACCACACCCCTAGGGGAGAAAGCTTCAAGAAAAGAGGGGGTGTAAATATCAAACACTGACCTGGTTAGGCTATACAAAAGGGATTGCGCCACACCCATCTGTAGAGGGGAGATTTGTCACTGAAGTTGAAATGATTCTCGCAAATGGACGGGGCTGAATGCAAAACAGATTTTCACCTGCTTTGACTTGTTATTGTGTTTTGTCGGTAGGAGGTGACGACCCCCTGGGGGAACCCATATGCTTTCTATAGGAGCTACATTTTTCATTTGAAGAGGATGTTTGCATTGAATTCAGGTGGTAATGAATGTAAATATTTTCATACTATTTTAAGAATATTAATTATTTTACATACATTTGCTCCTTGCGGTGTACAAATGGTTTTATTTGGAATGTGCTACTGTTTCGACATCTCAGTTGGTTACGACATTTTAACATCGATGCTGTGAAACAGCATCTGCTGTTAGGAAAAACGAAAGTTTGGGCTTTTTCTCGCAAATCGTCTGTCAACTCGCGTAAAAGTTCTATTCCCTTTAAACTCTTCTTCGAATTCATTTATCTTAATGACTGCCTGCCACATCAGTGAACAATATTACATTTTGTGGACTGTACTGAATACTACTCAATCAAGTGTTGTGCAATTGCAGGCTTTGGCTCTGAGTTCCCATTATTTTTTTTTTTTGAAAACTGTAAGACTCTGGACCCAGTAAGGATTCCAAAACAAAGCTGCTGGTAGTTGCGGAAAGCTAACAGATGGAGTTTGTGGCACCGTATGGTCTATTCGACACGGTTAGCTTCCACAATGGTTTTAAGTGTCACATGTAACTTTACTCCAGTTCTTTGGATTGCATTGTCAAAGAGTTGAAAAATTCAGAAACTTTGTCAATGTTGAGAGTTTTCTTCTAATTGTTGTGTAATTTTTCATGTTGTAAATATAAGGGTTAGGATCGTCTTATACCTAGTTTTAATATATTTGACTGTAATTTAAGTATTAGTAAATATTTATTAATAATTATAGATTTTTTTATATTCATCCTTGACAGTACATAGCAGTTGTTTCAAATACCAATTGGTGTTTTTTTTTTTTGACAGGTCCTCCAGAATAACCTCCACATCTTCACCTCTTCTAAATACGAAAAAGTCTTCCCTTTATATGATAATATTAAAGAACATTAGACCTAGACTTGACTGTAGAAATGTTGACAAAAACGTTCTATTTTCATTTTGGTGAAGAAACATTTTATTCATTGTGGTTTACTATCTTCATTAATATCACGACTACTGATAATTTTTCGGTTTTTTAATTAGATACACGAATGTTGACAGGATAATTATTTCAGGGACCGAAAGTCGAGAAATAATCCAATGACAACAAGCATGAGTTTGAAAAAGCTCATTTAAATTATCAAAGAAAATTATAAGCTGGTGGGAGGGATTCAGCAAGATAATTTCAATACTAAAAATAACGATGCCATTTTGTTCTTTTTGTACTTTTAGTACAATCATTAAGTGATTTGTCTTACCTGTTTGATCTTTCTGAAAACAGACACTAATTTTATTAGCTTTTATTTCAAGCAGAACTGCTTGCAGATCTTAATTAAATATCTCCATACAAAATTTGAATATTTTTTCATTTGTGAATTTGACAATACAACTGCACTTACTTTTCTTGTGTCAGGGTTTGATTGCAATTGACGTCTTTTACTCGCTGCTATGAATACTATGCCGCTAAATGGATCAATTATTCTGTTACACTCATTGTATAATTTTTCTTGGATTAGCTTTGCAGTCACATGGCATATAAACTTTACAACACCTTTTTTTTTTAATTTTTCACCATTTTTTTTCTTCATACTATATAACCCCAGTCCTCTAATATACTTGCAATTTCTTCATCTCTCGTTGTTTGTTCAATCTCGTAATTTCATTCGGCGCAATACTCTGAATATTTGATTTTATGCTGCCTTTTTGTTTGTTTTTTTTTTTTTTTTCATTTCTGTATTACGCTGGGTTAGATCTTGTACCGCTTCTTTTACATTTTGAATTCGCAAATCACCAAATCTTGCCAATTTTACAGTTTGTACTAACCACCAATGCATCAGAGCAGCATGCATCAGAATAGGCTTCCTAGATTCCTAGTACTGACACGGGTGGCCGAGGTCGTTAAAGCGCGGACTCGTGAGCGGGAGGTCTGGGGTTCAAATCCCTCCAGGACCGTCCTCCCTGACTGAGGTTTTTTCCAAGTTTTCCTCAGTCCTCATAAATGGCAAATGCCGGGGAGGTACCATAAATAATAATATTAATAAAACGATCCCTAATCGAATCAAAACAGAGATTATAGGAATGAATAAAAAATGAACGAAGGAGAAAAAACTATCAGTTATTAGATTTGAGCTCCACGCTTTAAAACTATCGATTACGTTCCATTTTGATTGGTGAATAAGGTATCAAGAATTCCGTACTTTGGCTGAAAAGCGCTCGTGTACAATTATCTGCTATATTGCATGAAGATGTGATAGTTTTCAGTAGAAATTATTTCTTCAAGGTAAATTAGTGAACTTCCACAGCAAAGTTTCCTAACCTGCACAATTATCTTATTAACTTAAATTGGAGCCCTACGTATAGAAGAACCTTACAGCAATTGTACAGCAGGGTGAAAAAAATTAACATGACCTTACCTGCAAAAGCATGTACCATATGAAGAAAGCTTGAATGATTTATTTATTGCTATTTTTGGCTGAAGTCTATTTCGTATGCGCCACTAATAATAGGGTATTAATTTTTATGTGGTGTACGTTTGTTGTTCCGTGGTTGCGGTACAACTAGCTCTTAGGTATGCAAGGGTAACATATTTCTCAAGAGTATGCAATTAGCATCACGCAAGTGCCAAGGAAACTAAAAATGTCAGCCACACAAGCACATGATCGAACATGTTTTAAGCCACCTCCGAGGAGTGGTTAGAATATCGCTCTAAAACCAGCAGTAAATGTATCAGATATAATTTTTTTAATTGTGTTTAACGCCCGTTTTTACTACTGAGGCACCACAGGCTATAGACACTGATGATGCATGAGATGAAATGATATATTGGGAAAGGATGTTTTTTTTTTTTAAGGTAGGAAGCGTTCCAGGCTTCGTTTAGGGTACCTCCCTGGCATTTGCCAATTATGAGGACTGAGGAAAACCTGGAAAAAACTTGTATCAGGGAGGACGGTTTGAACTCCAGACCTCCTCACGAGTCCGCGCCTTAACGACCTTGGTCACCCGTGGCGGAAGGTATGTGGTGGTTTCTGTAAGTCACCCAGGTAGTTTTAAATCTGGAATTGTTTTCAATCTACACTATAACTTTCAGGTATGAGTAGAAAGTGGGTTTTCAAATATCATACCTTGAATTTAAACATTCCTCTTTATCTGAGTATTGCAGTAGTTTGGAATACGCGCTAAAATATTGTACATTAACGCCAACATTGCTATATACACGTATCATGTCTAAACACACATTATCGATTAAAACACACTTTTTTTTTAAAAAAAAAAGCAGGAAACATCTTCATTTTCTACATTCTCAAAAATCTCCTCTGGCTTATCACTAAAGCCATGCGTTTGGACACCGAGAAGCTGTAAATTTTCGGTAACAGTGTAGCTGTGCATGGGTGTCTTGGATGTCTTATGTATCCACCATTTAGCTGTTGTACAAAAACACCCTCCCTTTAGTGTTGTATACAGCATGTCAGAGTTTGTGTTTTTTAATGTCTGCCACAGGGTGTGCGATATAGTTCCTTATCGAAAAATTGTCGAGGCTTAAAACTATTTCCTATGAAATAGCCCCGTAATCAATAATTCTCTGAATTAATATCTGACGGTATTGAGACCATGTTACAGTAAACTCCTCCACAGGGTTAAAGGTGTGAGGAGATGCTCCATCTTGCAGGAATATATTTTCAATGTTTCGGTTTCTTAAAACCGTTATAATTTTGTAGCATATTCAAGTTACGTTGAGCGTTTACTATATAAAAATTGTTTGCTTGTTTTTTGCCTCTTGAAAAATTATGGTCATAAAATTATTTTTGAAATCGTACCAAGCAGTAACTTTTAAATTTTAATGCCCTTGTTCGATTAATGAAATACTTCGCCATCCATAGCAAATTATCAAACTGCCTTGGACGCACTTGCAAAAGTTATTTCATTGAACTTTGTTCCCTATTCATTTTGTACCGATACAGATTAAGTTGCATCTTCAGCAATTGCCAAACTGATGTATTGCTCATTTCCAGACCTCATCAACAATATTCAGAGTTTCTTGCGGAATCTTCACAACTTATATATCTGTTTGCTATACAAGTCTATATTTGCATCTTTGACTAATCCAAGTTGTTCAAATTTGTATACAAGTCTATAGAAAAAAGTCAAATTGCTTGGGCTAACTATTAGAGCCATTTTGAGTGCGAAACCATCAAAAGACTGCTGAAAAATCTGCTTACACATTAGTATTAACATTTAATGAGCTCATTGGGGCTTGCAGAAGTAAATAATATTTCTTCCCACAAATAGAAACCAATAAAGCACACTTTTGCTTACATTGAATATCTGTGATTAAACCAAAGATACAAGTAAACTCGTCACGATTGGCATCTCATTTGGCATCCATTAAGCCAGTGGAGAATTAAGAAAACACGAACAATTAAATGATATCTTAATTTTGAAAAATACTGTATATCGCTAAAGATGTCAATTAAACAGAAAGAAATAAATTATATAATAGTTATTTAGTCCAGAATTTCTTATACATGAGACAGTAATATGAAGAACTGGAAGGGATGGGAGCAGTGACGTAGCCCCCAAGGTTCTGAGCAGTGTGTTTTCTGATTCGATCATTTGACCGACTTCCATATACATACATTTGTTATCTGACATGTGGCTCTGGCGCTAAAGTTATAAGCATTGTTTTTCTCGCCAATTGTTCATTTGGCGACTAATTTCACAATGAAAAGCTTCACTTGTGTAGAACATGTCGATGTTCCCAAGGCACGTTCATATATGAGCAAAATGGCTTTTAAAGAGCGAAGTTATAAAACAGCATGCAACGGTTTTAAGTTTTTGTTCTATTTGTGCATCATGTGTAATGCCTTCATTTTATATGAATGCAGCACTTCCTTAAAATGATTTATTTTAGTTTTCATTTATTTTCTTTTTTACAGTAGTAATATTGAACTGTAACTAAAATAGTTTTCTTATTTTTTCAGGTAAGATGTTCGACTTCACGTTATCATTCATGGAAACTGAACTCAGTAAGTTAAAGCCATACATAGTTTTAAGACACAGTGTACACTTTATATTTAACACTTAACTTTAATTGAAATGTCAAAAGTGAAAAAAGTGTTATTATATGTTAAATTATTGTTTTATTCCCATATTTTACATTATGTGATATAACAGAAGGATATACTCTCTGTAGGGTCTGTTGTTTCAAATGCAAAGGTATTCATTGATAAATATGAAAAAAATAATCCCTCTTCCAATGTTTTAAGATAACTGTAAAACTAAGTTCGAATAAGCTGTAGTGGCAACCAGTTTACTTTGAAGAGAAAATGAGGTACACTCAATTATTTCAAGAAACAATTAAAACAATTATACACAAACAATAATACAATTTAATTTTTAACAATTAACTAACGTTAATAAAAACATGGCTATTGTTTTAACGGATTTTTTATGATTTATTGGCTTTATAGAATTTGTTATTTTTATTTTTATTTTTTTATTTTTTTATTTTTACTTTTATTTTATGTTATGTTAATTTTATTTTTATTTGTTTATTTATTTTGGATTTTGCACTATATTAAGAGATCTTTCAAGAATTTTTGTTTATGGTTTTATTGATACGTTTACTATGGTCTTTCTGGACTAATTTCAATTTAATCTGAGTGTACATAAAACTGTAACATAAGGTGCACCTAAGAATTTGCTCTTATGGCATAAACTTAAGTGGCTCATGAATAGCACCTAAATCTCTCACAGGCCTGCGGTGATGCGTTGGTTTCTTCCACTATGAATGCTTAAAAGAAAATTAATTACTATAAAAAATAAAACGAGATATATGTTAACAATTACTAAACGAAAAAAAAAAACCCAAGAAATATTAGCTTGTCATATGAGTTTTTTCTTTATTTTTATTAAGTTCAATCTATTTGAACTTCATTAATCGCTAAGACAGTTATTTTGGTTATCGAAACACCACAGTGACAGAGTTCAACGTCCTGACCAGCTGTTGGACAGTTCTGTACTTGTTTGTGGCTGACCGTGGAAGCATCGGCATGAACTTTGTTCAAGAGGATAAAATGAAAAGACTAAAGTGTGAAGGAAATGTTCAAAGAATTAACAACATTAAAATATCACAAAACTATTAAATGAAAATTAAATAAATAATCTACATTAGAAGTGCAATATTCAGGAAAAATCTGAGGAATACAATGAGAAAACATTACTTACAAATCTCATGAAGAAATATTGAAGAAAAAAACAGTTTTACAAAAGGTGGTTATTAAACTTAGGCAATCTTTCGTGCATTAAATTGAGCTGCTTGCTGCTTCAGGTTAATGAGATCTCTCTGGTTAGCAATGTGATTAAAGCGAAAGAAATCACTAAAATCACAATGTCAAATAAAATCTTAAAAATTTCTTGAACTTCGTTTTAATTGTTTCGAATGTATTATGTTTATATACAACCATCTAATGGCTATTCAACAGAGATGTCTTTTTGATCTACTCACGTAGTTTAAGGATCTCTAATATAGTACAAATTAATTGGTTAAATGAGCTAGAACTGCTAAGGATGCATTTTCCAAATGTTTTTGGGGCTATTAACCTTTTATTAATTATCTGGTAGCTTTAAACACTTGTAGTTCCCGGGAGTATCATTAATTTTAAATATTCATCTCAAATTTGTCCATCCTCACTATACTGCAATGACACGGGAGAAAAGAAGACTATTAATTTGCTAATTTTAATTTAGATTACAAATATACTTATCATTATGTCCCGTCTCTCGCATTAAACGATTCTCCAAAGGACTCATTTTAGAACAATGGCGGGTACTTCTGAAGAATGTATCACAGGGGACTTAGTAATTTTTCAGCAGTCTCCTGCAGAGCGGGTTTTAAATTACTGGACCCAGGCTGCAGATTAATCCAATTCTTTACAGATCAAGGAGATTTTGGCCAATATTTTAATCGGTTTAAGAGTTTTAATGTCGGTCCTGGTGGTGTAGTGGTAACCATACTTGCCTTCTAAACCCAAGATCGCGTGCTCGATCCCGGCTAGGACCGATGAATTTTTTCGGACGTAAAAATCCTAAGTATGGGCTTCCTTCGGAAGTGAAGTAAAGCCTGGGTCCCGAATCGTACATTTATGGCACGATAAAGAACCTTAAGCCTGAAAAAACAGGCCTCTGTGCAAAATTTGTCGGCCGTTTCACGCCCGGAATTGAATGGAACGCTGATGACCTGAGATGTTAAAGACCTTCCATAAATAAAACAAATCAAAGATATGTAATGATGCAAGTTATAAATGTACCAGATAAGCATATCTACTAGATAAGGCTATACATATATAGCCTTATACATATTTAATTAATGAATTTCAGTAATATAATATAAACAACTTTAGTAAAATAATTGAAAGTGTTTGTTCTCATCGCTTTTAATCGCTATTAATGATATTTCTTTTAAATTTACGTGGTCTATTATTTGATTTTCTAACATTTTAAGTGTATATGTAATTTACTGTACCTTCAGGGAGAAAAACGATTGGTTATTGCATAAATATATAAGAATGCTTAAATAGAAGTGTTCGGTTGTCTCATAGCATGTAGAGTTGGTCAGAACTAGCCTAACAGTTCCTAAGTATAGGTCTGAAACATAATTCCCCATTTTCAGATATATGTCAAATAGTTTGACCCGTTATTCTCAACTGTCTGCAGAGTAATCAGTAGGGACAAGAATGTTAACTCTAATAATTCTTTAAAATGTATGCATTTATGCATTGAAAGCTTCCATATATGCACATAAACATTCGCATATAAAAGTATTACTACATCATATTGACATAAAACCGCCTGTGGTGGCTCAGTAGTTAAAACGGGCGTTAAACACTATTCAAAAAAAAAAAAAATATTGACTTAAAGTAAAGTTAAAGTAAACTTTTTATATAATCTCTCCGGCAATATTGTGCAAACCATATTGAATTATTTAATTCATAAAAGTTTATCTTTAATTTTGAAGAGTTAGGATAATTTTCCTTAAAAACGGGGGAAAAAAACCAAACAACACACATTAAACAATGGTACTCGCCTTTTAAGTTCTGCACGCTCTCAACTTTTTTTTTTTTTTTTTCAGTTTACGACCACCAAAGGTCTTAAGTTTTCCATAGTTAGCTGCCTTCTATTGCTTTTTAAGATGTTCTTATAGCGGGAAAAACATCCCTTCATCTCACAGGTATTTAGAGGTGAGTGTACGAAAGCTGCAATTCGATCTGCTTTCAGCGGTTTTTTACTAGGTAGTTCGGAATGTTCCTGGGGTTTTTTGAAGAATACTATGCACTTTTTTCTTCATTATATTGTCAACACTTCCAGGTACCGAATTATTAAGAGACAGTGGTTTTGAAGTACATTAACAAATGGTACAAAGTAATACTGTTGGTTGCCAAAGAAGTAATAGCGGAAGAAAAATGAGAGAAATGTAAAAATATGTGAGGAAGGTTAGTTTCTGCTTCTGTGTTCTTTAATATATTTGAAAATTTTAACTGCTAAAGAATAGTTTAGATTCGCTACATACCTTTCTGTTTATGAGTATAACCACCACACTTGGACTCAATTCCGAGAACTCCATAACAGCCACCTTCATACCATGAGGGAATGGCTACGACTAGATATGACGGGGATTCATTCATATGACGTGATCTATTGATTGTATTATGTGTAAGTCACCATTAGTGTTACCAAGTTTCAAGACTGACTCGATGCCACATATTATTCGGAAACATCGTGTTTGTAAATCAATATGAATACAAAAATAAATTTATGAAATATACATGTAAAACAAGCAAATATGCATCATAATTTACAAACTGCTGAAACATTATGCTTTTTAAGAAAATATGCATTAAATGCAACATAAAATATTGTTTAAATTGTTAGAAATTTAGTAATTAACTCACATACCAGCGAGTAAATTTTGTGAGAGCAGAGAAGAAATGTACATTTCCATCAAAATTCTGTCCGTGGTGATCACTATATATGTTTACCATACATAATCACACGTCCTTCAGCTCTGTTTAAGAGAATCATTATTTGGCTACTCTTGGAGTTTATTACTTGTAGTGTTAACACACGATCTTGAAATGAGTGGCGTACATTAAGGTATTTAAGTCTCCCCTTAGTGAAAAATGTCATGTGATGGGAAGGTCATTCTATTCGATTTCTTCGGTCAGTAAAAAGTGGGTTTTTGCAGTATGATTAAAAAATGAGGTTCTGCTCCATTATACATGAACCTCGTGTTTTGAATTGATACCTACAACCCTAACTGACTGATACATGAATGGCTTGCCGTACCGATGTTCTGATTTAAAGCCTTAGCCTTACACACACTTATGTTAAAAAAATCATATTTTCTATTAATTGATTCTCATAACGTGGTTAACAATGAAGCCTGGGCTCTTACGGACAAAATGTCTATTAATGAGATTATCTTTGAGACTCAGATGGGAGAGATACCCAGTTTGGTCAAACGGTAAACCCCCCCCCCCCTTTTTAATAGTGTTTAACGCCCGTTTAGAAGTATCACAGGCCTTGGACACTTGATACATGATATGAAATGATGTATTAGGAAAGAATGTTTTTTAAGGAAGGAAATGTTCCAGGCCTAAGTTTAGGGTACTTCCTCGGCATTAACCATTTATGAGGGGAAAAAAAAACTTATTCAGGGAGGATGATCCTGGTTGGATTTGAACCCCAGACTCCTGCTCACTAGTCCGCGTCTTAATGACCTCGGCCACCCATGGTGGTATACGGTAGCTTAAATGGAAGACTTTAAATAAAAGTGTCACAAGTTTCACAGCACGTAACGCTAATCTAAATAATTATCATGAACCTATATCCAGAAACAAATGCCATTTTCTATTGGTTGTATTTACTTCTGCAATGCACTAACTGTAATTATCTAACAAAACGTAATTTGTGTCAAATAGGACAAATTCGAGGTCACGGACAAAACCAGCATTTTGAAATTTTAACGCGAGGGTAATTTATTTATTATCTATTCACTCTTTTTATATAAAGGAGCATAATGTATTTATTTATTTCCGCAAAAATAACATTTATCTGTCACTCTGATTCCAAACCTCAGTCTCTTTCCTTATCCTGTTTAATATGCAAGTCGGGCTCCATAATTAAATGCTTTACACACATTATAATTTTACCATTACTATTGATACATTATATAAGTTGATTTTACGTTTATATCAGTTCCAAGCATTTATTGATGATGTTTAAAAATGAAGAGTTCAACTTAAGCTAGTACTTTGTCCCAAAGTGCCTGCAGACATTGCGAACTATTGACGAATTGAATGGATGCAGAATCAGCCCCCTCCAGGAGAACGATGGCATTGAAAAACCTTTTTCTCTAACATTCCCATATAACTTTCCTTAACGCTAATTATTAATTTTTCCTTTTATCGCTTTATTATTGTTCATTTTGTTATCAAGGAACTTGTGATGAATGCATAATGCAACTCCACATATCTGCCTCGTCGCTGAACCCTTTCATTAAGTGAACAGAGTTATCCGGAAAAACAAACTTTTGCATTATGTGACACACGTTCCTTTCATATTGCCTCAGTCCTGTGTTTGCTTCTGAGAATAACGAATTGAAAAATGTTATTGGTAACAGGATTAGAGACTGCCAACTTTTTAATTGAACAGAGTTTGTTTATTGATATTGTTCTTGAAATGCAATACATAGAGGGGGCCAAAAATGTATACACACTTCAAGCAAAGAAAAAAGTGAGTTAACATAACAAAACTTAATTTATACAAACATAAAATGAGTTTTACAGTTTTACAGTTGCACCAGTTGCTCAAAATGCCCAACATCGGCGCCGATACACTTCTGAGTACGTTGAACTACTGATTGAGCAACGTTTGCGAAAGTGTCCTTAACGATTGCAGTACATGCCGTTTCAATTTCTTCCCGACGTGCTGCCAGTGTAGCTGGTTTTCTACGGTAATACATCATTAAGAGTTCCCTATAGGTATAAGTCCAACGGAGTTAGATCCGGAGAACGCGGTGTAAACTCAATCGGACCTGGATTCTTAGACTTCTGCGGTGAGTGCTTAAAATGTTCCAAAATCATAGCCGAGGACGCGGGGTTGTTGCTGTGCGAGGTCTCCCAGATCTGCCCTTATGAACATCGCATACGGTAAAATTTGCTGAATGCGTGCAATTGTTACTCGCGTTGGCGATTCTGTTCTGTACACACGTCTCCATTGTCTTTGAGTTTCAATAACATTCTCGGCTTTCCAATACCACTTCAAAATTGCTTTCAAACTGGCTCCATTTTGTTGTAGCAAAGGCATAATGTAATGTGAGTCACGTCTGTTTACAGAACATCATACGATAATCTTGATTTCATTTGTTTATTGTTGATTTATCCGTCACCTAGCAACGCTATCATAATGTATATGAGTCACATCTGTTTACAGAACATCATACTACACATTTTTCGCTCCAACTTTGAAATATATTGAATAGATATCTACTGGAAAGTGTGTATACATTTTTTATCACCCTCGGTATTATGTGGATTATAATTTTAATTTTTGCAATATTTTTAGTATTTTTGGGTTCTTTAGTAAGCGTAAGAAATATAAGATTATAATGCCGTTATGGTTTATTTTTTATTTATTTTTTTAATATACTGAGATATCTGATTCAAGCTTTACCGTCACAGGCCAACTTTAATACTGAACTTTAGAGAACAAATGCATCTTTGGCCTAATCGTGTTGAAGGATAAAATTGTAAATATCCTGATTTTAGAAAAATTCCCATTTTTTCCCAGGTTATCCTATTTTCAGCCATACGTTTGGAAAATGGGAAAGAAAAGATGTCACTTCATAGCTTCAAGCGCTGAAACTGCCATATTTTACATATCTGCCTCGTCTTCTCATCTGGTTGTATATTTTATCTGATTGAACCTGTAAGCGGCGCACAAAGACGAACACCTTTGAAAATTTTATGTTTATATTTTTGTTTGATCTCCTTTTTACTACTTACCTTTCCGGGCTTGTCTTTCTTTCTTTCTTTCTTTTTTTTTTTTTCGCTTGGCTCATTTTTCTTCCACTATTTATGGCATCTTTAGATTTTCTTCTTTTCTTATTAAAGAAAAGAAACAAGGTAGAAGATAGAACATACAAGAAAATACAAAAGGGACCAAAGGCAGAGCTAAGAAAATGAAATGAAAATTGGCAAATAACGGAAGGGAAATAAAAGAAGAAAAAGAGAAAAAAGGGAACTTAACAAAGTTATAAATTCCTCTTCATGTCCTGCCATGCATAACATGTATTGTCCTTTCCCCTCCTTTTTTTTCTTCTTTTCTTTTCCATCTACTGCTTTTCCTTCCTTTGTTTTTTATCTTTCTTTAAAAAAAAGTGAAAGAAAAATTACTCATTCTCTGTTCATATTTCCTTTATATGGGATAAAGAAAACAGGGCTAATTAAATAACATAATAATCGATAATAATTAATTTCTTAGTGTTTTCATTTTCAAGATAGCAAAACATTTGCCTGACCAGTAAACATCGTCTCTACATGTCATAAATGTGCAGTTTAAATGCAAGGACACAAGCGCATGACGTCTGCTAAGAAGTAAATTGCAGTTACCGCAACGAGAGAAGAATAAACGATATAAAAGTAATTTCATTTGTTTATTTAAGGACGGTCTTTAACATCTCAGGTTATCAGCGTCCCATTCGATAAATTTTTCTCAGAGGCCTCTTCTTTCAGGCTTGAGGTTCTTTTTCGTGCCGTAAATGTGCTACATGGGACTAACGGCTTTACTTCCCTTCCGAAGGAAGCCATACTTTTTTACGCCCGAAAAAATCCATCGATCCTGGCCGGGTTCGAACCCGCGACCTTTGGTTTAGAAAGCAAGTATGGTTACCACTACACCACCAAGACATAAATAGGGGTGTATTTGTTACAGTAGTACCAATACAACACCAACAGGCTCATTGGTGCTTTTATGATACACTAGGGTTGTTGATTTAGCAAAAGATATATTAGATATCAGAAAGATATAATATACATATGTGAAACAATGAAATGATAAATAAAAAATTAAAATAAAATAAAAACACATGAAAGATTTTAAAACTATTAAAATATAAATAAACATATTTTAATGACACATATAAAAACATTTCATTTTAATTTCCTCAAGCATTCTTTAATTATGCTTTTTTTTCGTGTGATTTCCGATAGTGCTTCGTTTTTAATACAAACAGTTTCTCGATTCACCTTGATATTCAAAAGCCATCGATATCGAACGATTTTCCTGTACATGAGCTGCATACTTTTTCGAAACTTTGTTAATACATTCATTTTAATTAATATTATCACAAGTAACATGTTATGAAGAGTCGCAAATGAGTACTTGTCTCATTTATAAGATCTAAAACGCAACTACTAAGAATTTGATCCCTCTAGTTCGATCGCCAAACCCATTATAAAAAGAAATCCCTGTTGTTATATTTCTTAGCTATAGTTTTCCTTAAAAATTAAGCACAATGGCAATAAAACGTGCTGAAATGCACTTTAAAGAAAATATTTTTGAAAGTACTCATGTATTACATTTAACCCTTTTTTCTCCCCGTCTACAAAACAAATTTGATTCTGAATAAAAATTTATTTTGAAAAATATATCATGTGATCTCATAAATTATTTAATCACAAGCTAGTTATTGTAACACTAAGAGTATTGTAGTTATTTTTAGCACGAGACCTGATTGTACATTACCATTTAGTTGTTATTTTTAAATTTTAAATAAGCTCTTATTTTGAAGTGACAGAAAATGGTGGGTTTGGTGGTCTATCTTTTTCGGATAATATGGCTGAAGTTTGTAAATATTTTCAATTCAACCGTGCTAGTGATAACTCCAAAATTGCCTAATTTGTAAAACTAGTTAAAACACTATCAACCTAAAGAAACATGTCTCTTGTGCTTTTATGCTTATGCGTTTATTGAACACCCCAATTCGGTAATAAAATTCAATCTAAAAAGTTCAATTGATAAAGTTGTGTTTTATTTGATAAAAACATGAAAGTATTGGGAATCGATATATCGAGTATCCACATTAAAACTTGAAGCTATCGAGTAAGTATCGAGATACTTGTATCGTTCCATATGTATTTTTCAAAAATCGCGTATGTTACTATAAGCGAAAAGCTTGAAGTTTGCAAGCTTCTAGGTACACGTTTGTGTTCACATCTTATGTAAGTGTTAACGAAAATCATTGTGGTTACTTAGGTTTGCGTTTAATTTTCATTGTAAATGGGCTATTATGCTTTAAGTCGTGACAAACACAGTATAGGCAAGCAATGCAGCATCTCTTGTGACGCAGTTAAACCGTACGCATGCTACTAGTCCACTATGTACTGTCATAAAATGATTGATATGTTTTAAGCATGACAGTCCTAATTTAGTTTATAATGAATTACTCTTGTGTTAAGTTTCCGCATAAGTGTCATTTTATAGCCATTTTATTAGAGTAAAAATGTTGGAATAGCCATTCCTTTATGTTTTATTGTACAAAACGACTAAAAAATAACAACATTTTTAAAATACCATATTCTTCTTTGCTTTTTCTGTTGTACTATAATAGACTTCCTTGTATCACCAAGCAGCTTTAATTTGTTTTTTAGAAGTCTATGAACCTATGGCACCAACATACTTTGTTATTGAATTCAGTCACTCTTTGTTTTATAAAAACTTTTTTATTGTTAATACCAACCTGATTTATGGCTGAACTCAAAAATTAGTTTATTCAATAAAGTATCTGTTGTATTTGTATTTAATGTACTAAAAATTGCTATGCTGAAATCTACAGTAAACGTTTAAGTATTAAAAACGTTTATTTATACTAAAATGTCGAGTCTTTAAGAACTTAAAGCATGTCACAGAAGTACCTGATTCATTCTCTTTGAACAAACACTTAAACATTTCAGATTATATAAAAAGTAAAAATAATCTTTTGTTTAAAATGTTAATGCCGTAACTTACACAACAGTGACCGTAAACCTCTCTGTTTTAATTCAAACAATTTCAAAGTATAAGTTCTTTGAGTACTGTTTTAATTTTAGTTGATGTGCTACATTTGAACCAGCTGTATTTTGTTCCTGTTCGTTTACACAAGAAAGCATATTTTGAGTATATAAATAACATAATTTTACTACTTTCTTTTGTTCACATCATGCGACTATTAATGACCTGATGTTGAGAGATTTGTCGACTGTTACATTTCATATGTCAACAATGTAAAATTTGGAAGCTTTATATATTCTCAGCTCCTATTTCTTGGTTATATTTCTATTGGTACATTTTGTACACTATATTTTTTCGATGAAATTCTAAGACATATAACGTTTGCAGTTTTTATTATGATATTCAGTTAACTATTATAATAAACATTTTTTACCTGAAGGACACAGGTGTAACACCTATTACAACAAAATAGAGATATAACGATGCTGATTTCATGTACTGCGTTTTCTTTTATTATTAAGGTATTATATTTTCATAATATTAAATTTGAAGGATACAGGAGAAAAACAATCAAAGTCTATTTTTGATGAACTTTGAGATTTTGGTACCAATGGATTGTAGGAATGTAGTACTACATTCCAACACATTCACACAGGGAAAATCACCGGTAGTCAAAAAAAATTAGCATAGAAAAAATAGTGTCCAAAGGAAAAACAAACAGAATCCTGTGTAAAATACCTGCAATGAGACCATAACAAGAAAGCGAGCTGATAAAGTTTTATCAATGTTTTTTTTTTTCCCATCTCCTGGACCCATCAGTTCGAAATTTGCACTTTTTTTTTTTTAATTCTTGCCCAGGCCAAAATAAAAATCATACCATTATTCGCCTCATTCATGCTATTCATAAGTACAGCATATTACTAAAAGTGACTTTTCCCATCACAAGTCACATATATAATGTGACAAAGATAAGAATTAAATAAATCAAGAAACCCACGATGAATCACCCAGCGATCCATCAGAAGATACCACATGAACCCATCTCTCTTCAGTATCATTGAGTGTTCCCAGGATATTTTTAAAGCACATTCTTCATTTCTTAATAAAGAATACAGAAAGGCATATCCAATAAAAATAAGAGAAATACGAGAAACTGTAGCTGACAAAATCTCTTCTAGAACAAGACTGATGAACAGCCTGCCCCTTCCTATCAAGTTTAATTCTACATTCCAAGGCAAAATATGATGATCTACAATGCCTGAAGTGATTCTGTTCCAAAATGCTCAGCTCTAATTTTCAAGGTTATCTGCAATAGATAATGGATAATTTTGATAGAATGATTATTTTCAACATTGTTGCATTAATGTTTATATTTTCAATTATGTTTCATTGATATTTTTCTTAGCAAATATCTAGTGTAATTTGGTACATTTCATAATTGTTTTTTTATCTATAAGTGTATGAACTTTGACTTATTATTGTTAATTAACATGAACAAATAACACATGACAATAAGTTCAAAAGATAGGTCTGTTAGAAAATTACCTTAAGAATTATTGTAGACAAAACATTTGTGTATATCTAATGTACTTAATTTTGTAGCGTTTTAAACTGTAGAGAGGTTAAAAGTGAAATTTGATTGTTTTCCCATTGTGTCCTTTATTTATTTAAAGGAATAACACTAACAACGTTATTTATGTTTAGTAATTACTGAATTTAAAGTTGGATACAGATTAATTAAATGAACAATTATTTACAACAGTTATCAAAACTGAATGACTTCTATGATTCAGCAGTTTTGGCTCACAAATTGGTGGAAAACGGAGTTGGCGACACTGAGAAAACATAATTTTCTCAATCAGAGTGTATGCACTTAAAAGATCATTACACCATTCTTCACAGATATAAAGCAGTGGAAAGAAAATAGTTCACAAAATGGAAAAGTTATAACGGAGCATTTCGCTTCCTAAAACTACACAAAATTAAATGGGGTTTATATTTAGAGATACCTGTTCAAGAAAAGAATCTTATGATATCAATACAAGTTGGCCAGTAAGTATTATAAAGTTAACCCCACTTTTGAACTTACTTGATTCTGCCCTTATTTTTACGTATATTCGTAGCAGCTTTCTGTTGTCATTAAAAAAATAAACTTCTGTTTTAAATCACATTTATACTTATTTTATCTGAACTAGCAGCTCATTGTCCTAAAATAGAAGGCACAATGCTGGTATAAATTTTCTGCTTCATCGGATTTTCCAGTCGAGACCTTGTTACGCATTTCCTGTGTATAAAATACTATGCGTACAACATCAGTGTAGCATATATTTATCATCTTTAATGGAAGCGAATGTACACAAACACTGCTGGAAAACAGTACATGTCATTTACAAATACCGTATAACTTGGTGCTATTTGTTCGCAACGAATAGCTATTAATAACATGTTGAATTATAATTGACGGTGTTTGCAGAAGTACAACATTATCCAGATCATGTTTAAAGACCCTTGTTTGTATAAATATGCGCATGTTTATGGTAGTACAGTAACAGAATATGCTAAATTTGCAAGTACGTTAGGCAGAAGAGCGTTTTCACAAATCTATCACTAGAACTTTATCCATTTTGGAGTATATGATATCCCTCGAGTTCTTACATTACTTAGGATTTTTAGACGTAGACGTTTACTTACATGGCTGGGTTTTTCTGAATACAGACTTAATGAGGGGTGTTCTAAAAGTTCTCGACCTGACCAAGAGAACACAAGATTTAAGACAAATGTTTTTTTCTTCAGTCTATTCACCTTTAAATCAATAAATTTAACATAACGAATTTCCAGTTTTTAATAAACTCAGTAAAGTAAGATATGTCCAACTGTGAAAAATAAGCAATTGTCCCAGCTTCAATCTCAATATTAGATGTGATTCGTCCATATAAACATTTTTTTTCTGATTTGGGAACAAAAAGTAATGCTGTAAGCCAAACTCGGCTAATATGGCGGATGTGGAAGCAATTGAAAGCGAAGATCTTGCAGTTCTGCAGCAACAATCCCAAACGTGTGTAAAGACGCACTATCTTGATGAAAGAAAACTTTCTTTTTTGCAGGGTGTGCACGTTTGGCCGAATAGCATCCTTCGGTTGGTTCAGTAGTGAAGCATAGTACTCCCTGGTGATGTTTCTGTCCTTCTTTGGGTTGTCCACGTGTATCACACCATGAGAAACCCAGAAAACCGTAGCCATGTCTTTTCCTGCAGATGGAACCGTTTTTGCTTCCTTTGGTGCACTTTCACCTGTTGTCACCCACTGTTTGAACTGCCCCTTCGTCTCTGGCGTGAGTGATAAATCCATGTTTCATATACTGTTTTGAAACTTCGGAGAAACTCACTGGACTAGTGTTTAACAAGTCTAAACACTCTTGCGAAATGTTCTTTTGAACGAGTTTTTGGCCCATAGCAAACAAACGGGGCACTCATCGAGCGGAAAGCTTTCTCATACCCAAGACTTCATGTAAATGAAATGGATACGAACGCTCGGGGTTTCTGCAATGTCGGTCAACTCGACCATCTTCAATCGGAGATTATTGAGTACGGCATGGTGCATTTTTGTCATAATCTCGTGGGTCGTAGCAATTTTGCGACACCCTGAGCTCTCATCATCTGGAATGGATGCATAGCTACTCTTAAATTCAGTCTTAGCCCTTAAATTCTTAAATTAAGCCACTCTTAGCCCTTGAAAACGAAAGGGAAGAATGCTTTAATATGGAACCCAACTTCTTTTGTATTTCTGTTGGGGACAAACCCTTCAAAAGGAAGTACTGTATCATAGCTAGTATCCATTTTGTATAAAACATTAACACTAGTGTGTTTACACGATCTTCACAAACAAGTGACTACACTTACGCGTCTGAAACTTTACAGCGCGCTATCTAAATGATGATACTTAATGATGATACTTAACAACTTACTTAATAGAACCAGTTTATACAGTTCTGGCCCTGAACTCTTGTCAATCTCGAAAGCGAATTTTCTAGCAACAGAACAACGTTCTCTAGTCACCAGGGATACAATCAACGATGTAGGTACTATCGGACTGTGTGTGCATTGGCAATCACCTCTTTCTCTACTGTTCAAAATATTAAAGGAGAGAAAATGATTTACGCCAGATCTTCCTGTCATAACATAAGAATTGATACAATCATGGCAAGACAAAAATATGACTCAAGAATTATTGGCGCATTATTAATTATCGTTTAAGTTAGTCTTTCGACACGCTCTTTTCGCCTTTTTACTCTCCAAATTTGTTCTGTCGATCTATTTTTTTATTATTGTTAACAATTTGATGAACATATTCTGATGCTGTATTTCCGACATTTTCTCTGTTCATGCTATGTGGCTGGATTGGTCACGCTCCTCTAGAGTTCGAGGCAGCAAAACATCACTTTGGTTTTTACCCATTACTAAATAATGGAGTATTGTTATTATTTTCATGTCGAACAAAATATCGCATGTCGATACTGGGCTATTTTGAGGTCATCAGAATGAAATATATGTACAACAGTTGTTTTATAAAGTCCATAGCGTTTTTAATGTGGAACGAATCTTTATTTCACCCAATGAAAACTTAAGAATGGGTTGGTTTGAGGAGATTGGAACCTCTTCATTGCTGCACCTAAGTGTATATAAGGGTAGTTTTATTCCGAACCCGATTTAAGTCTTGGATCATAAAGTCCTTACGTAGCACTCAGCGATACATACATTCTGATTTATCGGAGAAACAATGAACAGATTTTCTAGTGTATGTTTTAATCTATGAAAAATCTTTCTTACTAGTCCGTTCATCTATTTCTATTTTCTATTATAAGCCTCTGCTCTTGGAAACATTTTTTATACTTATTATTGACAATCCATATGTTTTGGTCAAAGATTTAAGGCAAAAGCCCAAGAAAATATTTTTGAAAGCATTGTATTTTGCTGCTATATGGTTTGAAGCTGTCCCGGGCTCCCCACCAATTACAGAGTAATTGAAATAATTAATATTTGCAGTTTTAGAATCAACAGCTCAGTAATTATGTGCAAGTATGTTGTGCATTTTTTTTCAGTGGAGGAACTTTAATAACATAACTCGTATATGTAGAATTAATCTTGTAGAGTGTTTAAATACGGTCATATATTGTAATTTTTGGTAATATTTAAGAAATAACACGTACAAATGTAACAAGGTAAATAAAAACTCTCATCCTTCTACGGAGACAGAAAGATTTGCAGAGAGTCAGACAATGCCAAGTAATCCCTTCTGGTATGCAGCTAGGGTTGAAAATGCCCCGGCCTCAGAGCAGAAACCTGTTTGGTGACAAAGTTGCAGGTATCCGAATAAAAGAGCCGTTGACAGTAGCATGTGAAATCTGTTTAAATTCATCTCATTGATGAATAGCGAAGCACTTGGCTTGACCAAAATTGTCCAGCGAATAGAAATGGAATTCGGTGAAGTAAGCACTCCTATGAGACACGTTAACACAAAATCGGCGGGAGTATTTCGCGCCGTTGCCTATGGATAGCGTTATTTTGTATTGCATATAAAAGGGCTAAATTTTGCCCAAAAGGCAGTCTCAGAATTTTCCGGGCCCAGATGCGCGTGGCTGCCGTCGACCGGAGAAAGAGCGGCCTAAGTAGCAACTACCAGTTCCGGCTACGAAGCTTGAGCGTCAGTCACCACGCTAATTGCCGAAACATCATTGAGTTGCAATAACAGTCTCTTTGCACTCGGCACCATTCGCTTTATACAGTAAATAAAAGTGTTTGCCAAGATTACTTTCCCTATGTTCGGCTAATACGTGAGTTTGCCCGAATATTCACACCAAAGAGAATAAACGATATCAACAAATAAATAACGAAGTTTTATTTATGGACTCCTTTTGCGTCGCAATCCCGTCTCAGACCCGGCTGGCTCACAGCCGCCAAAATCTAGCGAAACGCCCTCGAGAGAGTCTTATCGAAGAAGAGTGGGAATGGTCTGCAGCAGCCGTGGCGAAACCTGCGTTCATCGGGCATAAATTATTTACCGCAGCAACTATACAGCCCAATTCCCATCCCCCATTCATTAAATCCGTTCCAAACTGCAGCCCAAAGTGGGGCCAATAATAAACACCCTCTCCCGCCAACATTTCTTTCTTCAGACTTCAAGATGAAATTGTTTGAATGGTTAATCAAAATTTTCATTAAAAAGACTAATGAGATTATTTGTGTCAATTTCGAGTTTTATATCAGAATTACAGAAATGTGGATTTCAAAATACTTAAATCTTCCTGAATTTATCTAAAATTTGTCATACTCTAGAATAGTGTGTAATGGAGATAAATGCAGTTTTGATATGTGACATATTTTCTATCCTTAACTTAAAATATATGTTGTATATATTTCTCGACTTAGTTGATGACTTTTGTTGCCGCTATGCATTACGTATGAACTTTGGACGTACATGTCAAAACAGATAACTGCAATATTTAACCTAGGGGGAAAATTCTACGGATTTAAGTGTATCTATTATTAAGTTATTAAGAGCAGGCGAAAATATTAGGAGATAGCAGTAAGCAAGCTTCTGCTACAAATTCTTTGGACACTGGGGTGGGCTGTCATATAACGTTAGGAAGAATTCTTTGCCTCAAATACAGGCATATAACAAGAAAGCCTGTCCATGCACCTAGGTATATAATTATAGTTACGCATTGGGCGTGGTTTTGGGCAGGTCAAGCTCATTTTAACGGCCAAACATAGTGATTGCCTCTAGTAACACAGAAGCCTGAGTTGTAACTGAACTGGCATTGAGCCGGTTCTGTTTATTTCCACATAGCTCGGTATCCATTACGGTGGTATGTCACTTGCTCAAAATTACGAAGGGGATATCGTAAGTTTTAATTTTCATCTTGACAAAAAGTTTGTTTTGATTTGTAGCCATTCTCTACTTAGTCATCGATATTTACACTTTTTTCCTAGCCTTTCTTGATCCTCCGAATACAGTTATTGTAAAAATGGCTCATTCATGTGACCAAATTGCCGATCCTGCAAAGGATTTTTCATTTCTGGAACCAAGAAAAAGTTGCTTGGTGAGAGATCGGGAGAATAAGGAGGATGCTGCAAGATCTCAAAGCCACATGCCCTTGCTCTGTCAACAGCAACTTGAGACGAGTGTGCTGGTGCATTGTCAACAAGGAGACGAATGCCTCTGAAAAGCATCCCACAGCGTTTCTTTTTCAGAGCATCTCGCAACTTGTCCAGAAGATTGTTTTAGCATGTGCCAGTGATGGATTGTCACTTTGCAAGAGGATGACTCCACGACATTCCCAAAAAAACTGAAAGCATGACCTTCCCTGATTCCTTTTCCATCTCACAGTAGTGTCATGAGATGGGCATTCGTTTCCATAAACTGCCATTATGTCATCATGAAATTGCCGGGAAATTTTACCCTTCAAATGCAGGAACTTTATCACGCTGTTACTTTAGCCACAAACGGCAAATAATAATAATAATAATAATAATAATAATAATAAATACATTAAACACAATGAACTGATTTTCTCAAAACCATGTACTTAGGGATGAATGACACTGACAAAATTTCATCAATATATCATAATATCCTCCGGATAATATTTAAAACTTTACTGTACCCACCTCGTATGCATCGATCTTCATTTGTGTGTGTGCACTTGCCTTCTTGCCATAGAAGAACTCAAGCAGTTCCAAATATAATTATTACTAATCTGTGACTTTTTCTTAGTGTTTTATCCTTTTCTGCTTTTCTAGTTATTGTTATTATAGCTACAGTGTTCAGTGTTACAATATTTTTCATAAATATGTCATAAAGAATATGAAATGATTTCAAACTAATAATTCCAATAGCGGTTTTAATGTACAAGTGTCTATTCCTTCAACAATTGCATGAGAGAACATGTAAGTTGTACAATTATTTAAACGTTTATTTAACTCAGTGATCAAAAACGGTTTTACTGTACTGTGTACTTTCAAAGAAGTAGCAGTAGTTGGTGAATACATTGTTTCTCGTGCTTTGGAGAGGTCTCTAGCACCCTAAGCGCATTGCATTAAGCTACGCACAAGCGTTACTCAACTGTTCTATTTCCTGACATTATAAAGAGGAAGGAGAATCAAATAAATGCGAATGCCGCAGTATCATCTCGCAATGACATCACTCTGCCATTAGTAACAAAATACCAGGAAGGGATGGAATATTTAACCATGGAAGAATCTGTTGTTTTCAGTGAAATTAAATCGTATGACATAATCTGGCATTACCCTACTTCTAATGAACTAATACATAAGCTGAAGATGACTGCCATGGAATGAATTAGGATACTGATATTTCAAACTACCTTGTATTCGTCGACCGGGAATTCAAATCCTTACTGGGATTGAGTGTAATCTTTTTTAATCAAAATCAAAGAATAACGTATAAAATTAGTTTAACAGCTAATAGATACTGAAAGGGAAATAATATAAAGTGGATAATGATGCACTTATTATTTACAATTATTCTTTATAAACGGTACGACAGGTGTTCTGAAAGTTCTCGGCATGACTTAGAGAAGTCATAAAGATGACCAAATTACTATGAAGTTGTTAATTATCATCCTTTAAATGACGCATTGTAAAGTTTTAGGCGCATAAGTATAGTCACTTGTTTGAGACGATCGTGTAAACAAATTAGTGTTAACATTTTCTACAAAATGGATAAAACTGAAATACGAGCTGCATAAAGTACTTCATTAGGAAGGATTTAAAACTAATAGAAATACAAACGGAGTTGTATTCCATTTTAAATGTTTTTTCGTATTTGTTTTCGACGGTTAAAAAATGGGCTGCTGAATTTAGGCGTGCTCATTCAAGACAACGACCCAAACGAAGATATTATTACAAAAATTCACAATGCCGTACTTAATGATCGCTGATTGAAGGTACGCGAGTTGACTGACATTGCAAAGACCTCGATAGCCCGTGTTCATTACGTGTTACACTAAGTTTTGGGTATGAGAAAGCTCCCGTTCGATTAGTGGCGATGGTGTTAATAATGGGCCAAAAATACATTCGAATGAACATTTTGCAAGAGTGTTTAGATTTGTTTATGCGCAGTTCTAGTGACGTTTCATAACAATATATAAAACATGGATTCAGTACTAACGCCAGGAGCAGTCCAAACAATGGATGGCAACAAGTGAAAGTGCACCAAAGGAAACAAAATACGGTTCCATTTTCAGAAAAAGGCATGGTTACGGTTTTCTGAGATTATCATGAGGTGCTCGTAGACTGCCCCCAGATGGCAGAACCATCACCGGGGAGTATTGCGCTTCCCTACTGGACCTACTGAAGGATGATATTCAGGCTAAACGTCCACACTTTACGAAATAGAAAGTTCGCTTTCATCACGACAATGCACCTTCACGCAGTGTTGCTGAACGACTTGACCTTTGCTTCCAAATGCTTACACATCCGCCATGTTCGCTGGATTTGACTCCCAGCGATTACTTTGTTCCCACACCTGAAGAAATGGCTGGGTGGACGAAGATTCACATCAAATTATGAGACTGAAGCTGAGAAAGGCTTATATTTCATAGTTGGACAATCTTATTTTACTGAGAATATTACAAAATTGGAAAGTTTTAGATTAAATACGTTGATTTACAAGGTAACTATGTTGAAAAATGAAGAAAAATCTCTTAAAACTGGTGTTCTTTTTGTCAGGCCGAGAACTTCCAGAACACTCCTGGTAAACCAGAGTAATTGGAGACTTTTCAAGATGTAACCCCAAAAGTCTTAACAACTCCCTCCCTCCTAAGAAGTTTGTACTTACGGTTTATAACTATGAAAACATGAAAATATACTCATAGTTTGTATAAACTTTCTATTTTTAAACATAATTATAACGGAACTAAAATCTCTAGGGAAAATTCTATGGGAGGAACTTTTTATTCGTGAATTTATAGAGTGTTAAAAACTCCAAACTTGTAAAAAGTAGGCAGTTGAAAAAATTACTGGCCATTTCACGCCCAGGTTCCTTAGCATGGTACTAGGGAACACTTGACAATGGGCTATCTACCTATTCCTACGACATCTGTAGGTGCTTTGTGTAACTAAATTCGACCAATCTGGTCTCGGAATAAGCCCTAGGCCTAATCGTTGTGAGTTGATGATGAAAGCACGTGTCGGGCTTTGTAATAAGCCTAGGGCTTACCCAGTGCACTAAATATCCCCGAGATATTTTAGGATAGTTTTTCATTTTGATAGTCAACAATTTAAAAATTCGTCTATATGATACCCATTTGAAAACACTGGATAAAATGCATGAACGAATTGAAGTCATATTTTTGCTATTTAAGGAGTAGGTCGAATAAATAATATATTCACATTTACAGTTAATGTTGCATATATTATAAAAAGTAATTCATCACTCACAACAGAGTGTGATAAGCGGTTTATAGGATTGAGAAAAATTCTGTAACTCTTAACAATTTAAGTTTATTTAGATAAAACTTTAAACGATAGTATGCTATCTTTACTTGCTTTATTTTTACTCACTTTTAAGTCTTCAAGCCCTCTTTAGATGATGGTAAGTTTTAACTGTATTAACAGAATTTTTTTTGATTGATTTATTTATGGACGATCTTTAACATCTCAGGTCATCAGCGTCCCTTTCAACTCGGGGCGTGAAACGGCCGACAAATTTTGCTCAGAGGCCTCTCTTTCATGCTTGAGGTTCTTTTTCGTGCCGTAAATGTACGACACGGGACCCACGGCTTTACTTCCCTTCCGAAGGAAGCCATACTTAGGATTTTTACGCCCGAAAAAATCCAACGATCCTGGCCGGGTTCGAACCCGCGTTTTGGGCGTAGGAAGCAAGTAACCACTACACCACCAGGACCGACATTTAGCAGCCAGTAAAATAAAGTATCTTTCGAAGCCTTTCCTCACAACCATTTACGATTATTGGACAAAAAGTGTTAAAAGATTCTGATTTTATTTCTGTTCTTGTATTGGCCTTTCAAATCGTAAAATTTCGTATTTTGTTCTTTTTGAAAAGGCAATCTCCCACAATTTCTTTATTCTATTTTCACTATTAGATTCGCTAGAACTAGTACTAGGTTTGTCCCTTTTCACTTAATAAAACAACCATTAGGATATACGATAAACTTAAGACACTCGCACTATTTTGAAATTATCAATAAATCCACTGTTTATATAAAAGAACGCGATAAAGTTGCTGTACTGAGCACTTGCTTATTGCGGCCTGCTTTCATGGGCCTCGTGAACTAACTTCAATAGGTGGAAATGGGAAAATGACGTTCACTTGTAACTTCAAACTCATAGCCTCCCCGTCAGTATGAGGCACATTTCTGATAGCCATAGTCGGCTTTAATTACCGGATTCCGGAAGTTAAGCTTGTTCTATCTGGATGAATGTATTTAAGAGTCAGATATAAATGATCACGTTTCTGTACATTTGGGGTCGGTAAGACCAATTTTTATTTAGCCTTTTTTGGGAGGGGGGCTTCTGGGCATATTTGAAGATTTAAAACTTTTTTTTTTTAAGAAATTTATGAATTTTTCCTGCGATTATTTACAAGCATATCATAATTTTGAATATATCCAAGTGAAAAAAATTATAAAAATTAAGCAGCACATTCACCTCATAAAAAGATGCATTGAGAAACTTTTATACATTTATTTCTTTTCAAATAAATGAATAGTGTAACGCCCGTTTTTGCTGCAGAGGCACCACAGACGATGGACACTGGCGATACATGAAATGAAATGATATATTGGGAAAGGATTTATTTTTAAGGAAGGAAACGTTCCAGGCCTAAGTTTAGGTACCTCCCCGGCATTTACCATTTATGAGGACTGAGGAAATCCTGGAAAAAACCTCAGTCAGAGAGGACGGTCCTGGCGGGATTCAAACCCCGGACCTCCCGCTCACGAGTCCGCGATTTAACGACCTCGGCCATCCGTGGCGGTTATTTCTTTTCAAGCAGTAAAAAACTTTCTCTTCAACCCATTCACAAGCTCTTTATGTAGCAGAACCTTCATTAGTGAAAGTAACGCACAGTTACCTCGGGCATACAAATACCAGGAAATAGAGAGGATGAGGGAAGTACTGTAGTTTTTAACAGTCCTGGTGAATGACCTTGTATCGTTCTGCGCAGACAATTATAGAAAAAAAATGGGGGAAGAATGATAACTTCTCAACTGCGTAAATGTAACAAATTGCACGCGAGAAAGAGGAGAGTGGTATAACTGTGCAATAAACCGACCCTACAGTACGTAAGAGAAATCATTAACCTGGTTCCCCTACTTTATTTTGTCTTGATCAAAATGTCCATGATGTCCTTAAAGATGAATGTTCTGTTGTAACTAGTATCAGTTCTTCCGAAATAGCTTGGTTTCCATGATGAAAAATATTCTCTCTGACAAGCGGCTGACAAGTTGATACCTTGGCAAAACATTTTGCTGTTTGTAACCAAAATAAATAAGCTCAATACTTTTGTTACGTGATATGGAAGCTATTAAATATTTAAACACATATTTTTATTAATAATGAGTGATATAACTCTCTGTTTTTACTTTTAATAAATGCCTGTTTATAATATTACATCCTATTTAATTGTATTTTTGCTTGCGTATTTTTACTAAAATAAATGCTAGAACTTCATGGCTCTGTTAAACACACATTCAGTGTGCAAAAGTCCGGTCCCTGAAGCTTCTTTGCAAAATTCGCTGTAGGTACACCTTTTTTCAAACTCAGGAAGGCAACCCCATTGATTTCCTTTTACAAAGTCATCCAGTAACTTTAAATTCTTCATAACTTCGCCAATGAAATTGCATTAGGTGAATCTTTATTGCAATTCATTCTAAAATGTCGTTGAACGGTTGTGACTTTCTGACAAGAAATTCCAGAACAAAATGAGCCTTTTCACTGTTTTCTATCATCTCTAAAACAGTGGCGTTCTTGCGGTTGAGGCTGGAAGCAGATACCTTTCAAGGACTTTAAACGAAAAGTTAAGAGATGTTTGCCTTATAACACCGAATTCGACAACGCCCGGTAGAAAAATAATGAAACCGCTCAATTGTTTATAGACACTCTGTATGTGAAATACTCGCAACTTTAAGTGTACTGAAATCTAGAGATTTGAACAATTTTATATCTTTTAATCAAAATATGTACTTATAAAGAGTTCATCTGTAATTTTTGTCAATGGTTGTGGTTAAAAATGATTCAGTTATTAGAGAAACGGAGATTTGCAATTTTTTTCTCTCGTTAGATGACATATTTTAATGTTCAAACATATTACAACGTAAAAATCTGTAAAAGCTAAGCTACTTGGAAAGATTAAACAGTTAACTCCCATATTGGTCCAGACACCACATGAAGGAATTTCAACCAAGAGTCTTAATTTTAGAAAGAAAAAATTTAAACCACTTGATACCATCATAACACTTGCCAAATTTTGATCCAATTAGACCTGTTTCTGCCTTCTTTGTTTTCATCACAACAACTATACGACCTTTTATTAATTATATACCACATATTGTTCCATTTTGGAATCGTTTTTCAAGTTGGAGGTTTCTTTATAGTATAAACATTTACCTACATCGTTTTTATTTCAGCACGAAGGCAGATTACAGTACTCTAAGTGGTAAACAAAGCAGGTTTAAACATATCTGGATTTTTAAAACACAAAGCTAGAGAAAAAGGCAAGGCTTAGCAAAGTTTAACGAAGCACTAACGGCATGGAATAAAAAGGAGTTTTACGTTGTAACTAGGGAAGAAATCTGGGCTTAGTGACCGCATGCAAGCCGCAGAGACTGACTTCGCTACCGGGCTTAGATTTTAAGCCGGGATCCTGTGAGAACGGAAATGATGTGGATATCCCAGGCAGCATGAGCACACCGAAATGGAACGGGACAGCAAGCATTTAATCTTCGTGCTAAGTCCAGGTCCCTAACAGCACTTCAAGTTGCCTCTTCAGCAACTGAACTTCTCTTTGAGTACTAACTGCTTAAACCATTGTGCCACATGTTATTCTTTTTTTTTTTAATCGCACCTTCCTCAACGTGCCTTGTGCTAGACTGCAATGATACCCCTGCGTGATACCGCTCTTGAGCCATAGGCTTATAAAAGGTAGGAAACAAGAGATCGCAGTAACAGGTGCTTTGAGATAGGATGTTAATAATTAATCGTTTGATTAGCTGGTATGACCACGTATTTTAATCATAGCAAGAAAGTGTTTGGTTCCCCAAGTTGCAGGAAAGCAACGAAATCCTCGAGGATAAACATCGGGCAGGAGGATACCGAGATTCTCTTAGTAACTATTGAGGCGAACAGCTGTATTTGTGAGCACGTATCTCAACAATTAAACGTCTTTGCAGAAACAATACTCTCCTATCTCTACCAGCTAAGAAAAAGATATAATCTCCGTCGCGGGCTTCCACACGAAGGCGGCACGAATTGACATTGTTGTCGCGTTAGCAGAAGGATTCGTTTCTTAATTAGCTGCAATGTCTGGAGAATATGGTGGGTCCTCTAGTGTTTCGAAACAACACTGATAATGACTTAATGAAAAGTGGGTCTTCTAGAACACTCCAAAACGTTGTCAACACTGATTGGCAGCCGATGAATTAATCTCCATACAATCGAAACTACCACTGCGCCAATAGGAGATACTGGACTGTGTAGGATGTTGTGCCAGTAGGCCAAACTGTAAAATTCATCTTGTACTCTGACCAGCTGGAACTTGTCCACGAATAGCTAAAAATTACAAACATTGGAGTGGTGAATCGCAAAGGTATTGTTCTTTGCAAGGTAATGGTGGATAATATTCAGCTTTGGTGGTTACTTTAACCATTATCAGTGGGGTTTTGCACCCACAAATTTGTTCAGACATTGCAACATAGATTATCAGTTTCTTTGCTTTGGATGATCATCTCCGGGGAGAGCAATTCCGAAACTTTGCCAATCTACCCTTCCTGACCTGAGTCCTATAACAAAGAAATTAATAACCAATTTGACACAAATATGTAGAAGCATATGGAATGCCTATGATTTTATTAGATTGTGAAAAGTGTTGGTTAGTTTTTATCACAAGTTCCAACGATTTAAATTATACTATAGTGTCTCTGTATAGCTAAATTACGCTGATTGCCGAAACACCCTTGCGTTATAAGGGCTCAACAACTAGAACAGCTATTGAATAATTCAGTGTGGTTACTAATGGCCCAGGATGCATCAGGTTGGATTTAACTATATTACGCTTTGCTTTGAATGTTTAGAAGTTTTCATGAAAACCGTATATTTGATATATAAACTAATGTTTTAGAATATTGAAAGAAATTATATTTGAAAGGAATTCCTGAATTATTTAGTAATACAAAGGGAAGTTTATTTACAAGAAAATGCATATCAATGTTAAAAAAAGAGAACAAAGAGTATATATATTATGGTTCTGTAAATGAATAGCACGAATTCGACACACTCCCGTTAATAGCCACGAACATTTTAACCTTGGAAGTATGCTGGAAGTTAAATCGGGGTGTGACTGGGGGAAAAGTAATTTTCAATAGGGAAGAATAATTTACGGAATTTATTTTATTCAGCGATAAAAAGTATATATAATTCACATGTTTACTGGAATTCCGGCTTGAAAAATAGTGCGTATCAAATGGTAATTCGGCAATTATATTACTTAAATGAGCATCAAACCTTGAAAACTTTGCCACATTTAATATACAAAACGCATCAAAGCCTAAAGGAATAATTACCAGGAATCAAGCATTTTATAAATTCTCGCACTTAGCGATTGAATTAAATCTTTAAATGCAGCCCATAAATTACAATAAAATCAACACACTGGCTTTAAAATACAAGCATCCCTATTAAACTATCAAACTACAAAGAGAATCTCCAGTGTGCATTAATGCATTGCAGCAAAATATGCTAAAGCCTCATGCTACCTGGGTCACTGGGTATAACGCAGAAGGCTTTGGGGTGCAATAATTTAGAACAATAAATGGAAACATCGAAACACCGAACGCCAAAGCCACTCGTTCAGAACAGGAGACAGGGGCCAAATCAAACAGGCCCCTTACATCACCAGCTTCTAGAGCATTCAATAACCATCAGCCAATAGCAAACAAATGTCTTCTGGCAAATCTTACTAACTTGGACAGATAGGAAAGGGGGGAGTGGGAGAGACGTTGATAAAAAAGAATTACGAACAAAACTGCACAAAATGTATATATTGAGCAATTGATTAACTGAGAAAGAGAAAATAGAACAGCTATAAACATTAAGCTTATCGCGTGTTGGCAAATCCAGGCACATAATTACATTGAACAAATGTAATACATTAAGTGTATTGTAGCAGAGAATCGTTAAAAGAACAATTAAAATATAATATTCTGAAAGAGAACTTGATTTCTAGGGACAAAATTCAAAAAGCATACGAACTCTTTTTAAGTTTGGTTGTTTGGATATTGGAAAATAGCCAACTCAAAAAATAAATTTGTTTGAAGCACTTGGTTGCCAGGTTGCAATATTTTTTTCATTCATACCATAATTTCATTGGAAAGAACATCTAACTAGGTTTTCACTCACGTAACGGCAGGTCCAGGATTGCAAGCACGTCTTCTGCTCAGGTAGGTTTTTTGCCTTGGAGACGCTGGGTTGCGGAGTGATCACATTTGAAGGAACATTGCCATGGACTGCCATTCAATAACAGCTAATTGAAAATCTCAAGAAAAACAAGGATTCTTAATCCAACTCCTGCAAAGAGAGATGTAAAAACACAAACACTTTTCTTGTTTTAACCCGTATAAGTGAGCATTAATAATGCCAATGCCCCAATTGTGCAGTCAATAATTCTGGGTGGTGATATTGTCAGTATTGCACGTTGACTGGCAGCTGTTTGTTTTCCTTCACACGCTTCTTAAGGTCTCTCGCCACTAAATTCGTGTTGGTTGTACTCTAGCCATATGTTATGTTAAATAAACATTGATTACTGGGTATATTGCGCTCTGTTGCGTTATGTGATATTCGCTGTGCAGTGAAGTGATTCACTCAGCGAAACTCCATCGGCAAACCTTGTTTCAGCGCCAACAAGTGAGATCAGGGAAAGGGTGTGACGTCACTCTCCCTATCCACCAAATTCTCGCTGTAACAGGTCATTTCTCTCTTTCTCTCTCTCGCCTGCTGTTCCCTTCCTCCAACATTGGAATTGACCTGAAATTCGGTTTGGCCATCCCCTTACTCTAACTCCCTTCACATCTTATTTTTTTTGTCTTTTTTTTTCACACGTAGATGTTCCTTCCCTGCCCAATACCATGCCCGATAACCGCCCTCTTCAGCTCGCCTCCCCTGTTCTATTTCCGTAAACTGACAAACTGGATTACATAAGCCTTGCACTATGTATGCATAGAAGGCTGTGTGGCGCAAGACTGAAGGATGTTTTAGGGGCTGCGAGAAAGGTATCCATGCATTGTAACACAGCACCAGTTCTCTAAACAGAAAGTTGTGCTGGTTGTCTGTCTGTGTGCATATCTGCAGGCATGTGTTTGCTTTCTCGCCTTTGTTGCACGTAACAGCTTCCCCGAGAAAATGTAGTCTCCAAAGTTAATGGTGTACATAAGAGATTGCCAATGAGCGAGTCTGGTTGATGAACAGCCCTTTGTTCAAGATTTGAAATATTTTTGGAGTGGAAATCACTGCTTTTAGGGTTACGTACCAGGTATAAGGACAACACCATTTTTTTTTTTTTTTGGCCAAAAGATGACATTTTTTATTTCTTTGAAGGGACTTTGAATCATATCCGAACTTTTTTTGTCCAGCGCACTTTAAAAGTGATTATATGTAAATAGTATTCTTTAAACTCTAGAATTTATTAGATTTTTTCTTAAAATTATATTTTTCAGCTTCCTAATACAATTTTCATATAATACATTATATTTCATACATACTTATATTCCAAAATTATATCAAAATATTTTTGAGTATCTTTTGATACTCTATAGATAAGAAATGTAAAAAATAAATTCAAGTTTCAAATAGCATACACTTTGAAATAAAATAAAACATAAAATATTTTATTTAAACTGAAATTATTTGTATAATAATTAGTATTTTAATTGTAGGCTAGTATGAGAGGTTAATCTGGTGATATCTGTTTTATAAAAAATTAAATAGAAATTAAGTTTTAAGTATTTTAGAAACTTAAAAAAAGCAACTTGAAATCTTCATAAAGGTAAAATAAAAATTTAAAACAAGTTTTACTGAGCGTTTTTTTAGAATTGTTTTGCAAGCATTACTTTGAATTAACATATAAAATAATTACATGTTAAGTACCTTAAATGCTACTGCGCCGAATCGACTGATATTTTATATGGTGCCTTTTCTCTTGCTTACTTTGCGTGATATAAAATTAATTGAAATTGAATATAAATTGCAAAACTTAGAAGACTCCATGTAGTCCGCCATTAAAATATAGGACATGTCATACGCTTCATGACAGAGAAGGTATTAAATGTTTTAAATGCTCAGTTTATTAATTCTTAACGCGTGTACATCAGTAATAAGTAATTAATATCGCTATTTATGAAGAACATTTAAAAGAAACTTGGTCTGCGCATGCCCAAGAAGTTTCTCCATTTGTACAGTTAATAAACAAATGAATTAGCCATCGTAACTTTTTAATTGGCCTTTTACTGCTAACTACGCGCGATGACTTTGACGAAAGATCCGATATCTGACAGGCTATTTTTTTTTAAAAAAAACTTTCATTTGAATTATTAAATTACATATATTCTGTATATATTTGGCATATATTAATTACAAATACAAAACTATGATTATTTTCTTAGAGTTCGAAAGCTTTTACAAGTATTTATAGAATTGTCACTGTCTTTTATTTTTGGAGGCATTTCTGTTAACGCACCGAACGGGATTCGCCATAATTTCCAGTGACTTCACCCTGAGGACAGTGTCATAGCCGACTTTATGGAGGAAATGTGGGAGTAGAATCCTTTGGCTGCTGTTGGACGGATAAATTCAACAATATTTTAGATATAATATAGTAAAAAAAATCTCCGGAATTTTAAAAGCTGGGTACTTTCTTCGTATTGCCCTAGCACAATTTATATTTCTACTGCCGCTATGAACATAATTTGATAAGTTTGATAAGGTTTTGGAAAATAATGACCACAACAGCAGAGGAAGTCTTTGTGTCCTGAAATTCCACGCGACTAATTCCTTAATCACATTTCAACGTTGCTTTCGAGCAGACTACGTAAAGGATTCATCGACAAATAAATCTTTTCCTGAATGATGCGCTAAATTAAAAGATTCTGGTTGTATACGCAAGAGGAAATCAACCATGAGCACGTCTACTTCTGCAGTCTACATGAAGCGTGTGCAGTAATGCTAGCCTCAAAAATCCACATAGAACATCTTTGAAATAAATATAAAACTTACAGTTGCTGCACGTGTTAAGTTCACTTTATTATGGTAGGTTAATGATTAAGTTGTAAAACTCGGGAAATAATTTGCCTAGCCATGGGCAAGGGAAAGAAACTATAGAACATTATCAAAATGTTTTCCAAATCACGTGGAATAGCTCACCACATGAGTCACAAAATGAGTTCTTCCCTCTAGCAGCAGACCCCTAGCCCTTATGGACATAAGGGATCTTTCATTTCATTTCATTATTGTATACCTCTGCATTTTGTTCCTGCACTTTGCAGTACCCCCCTATACATTCCACGTCCACAAATGTGGTTTATCATAAAGTGCTCAACAGCCATATATTACTCTCATCTCTTTCTGAATATCTATATCTATATACACATATCAGCATATACAGAGCGATCCAATAAACTATGAACTAGCATGCGGTGGTTTTCCACCGACTGGCACTACATGACGCTAATGTAAATCTGATGTTCAATTTAGTTATGAGTGGTGTGATTTGTTCTGTATTTAATCGCGAATTTAATTATGGCTTAGTATATTTTCTACTGTACAACGTGTATTTATTAATGATTCATATATCTCATCGAGGTTAAAGACGATTTGAAGAGTAAAGGTTTCAGCATACAACAAATCCATAAGTTTTACAGGCCAAGGGTAGTGTCTAAGTCTAAAAATCCTAACAGATAGAGTACGTTCCTATCGTCACTGGTGGCGATATTCGTTATGGAGGTTTGGTGTTAGATTTCCAAGGACTGTTCTCCCTAGCTGATTTTTTTAATCCTTTTCCAGATATTCCTCAGTCCTCTAATACCGGAGAGATACTCTAAAATTAGATATGGAACGCTTCCTTTCTTAAAAAACGATCTCTTCCCAATTTATCATTTCATTTCAATTATCATCAGTGTTCATGGCCTGTGGATCCTCAGCAATAAAAAGGAAGTTAAACATAATTAAAAATCGTGTAGGTTTCTCACTGAAGAAACATTAGATAACATTGGTCTTTGTTTGGAGAACTCGCCTCAAATTCTCCCCAAAATTTTTTGCAACTAACAAGTATTTCTTAAGGCTCTGTGCAAAGATTGTTAAAGTTAAAACCGCTAATAGTAGCTGTGGCAAACGTAAATGCAACTTTGTGCGCCCCTTTTAGAGTAGAGCATATAAGCAGCGCAATTTCGCCTTTTTTTAAAAAACAATACTCTGACATAGCTCCTACAGCGAATATATTAATAACAGAAATTGAAAATGAAAGAGATATTAGTAAATATGTATACCCCCCTAACGTTCTCGTTACTTTTATCTCTAAGGTAAATGAAATAAGACAATGTTGTCACGACCACCTATGTAGAGCCTGCCGGTTAAATACTATTCTGTAATCATTCATCGTCCATGGGCAGGACAAGGCTTGTAGCTGCAACACTACCCATTCCTAATCAAAAAAGTAAAAAACAAAAAAAACAAAAAACAAAACAAACAAACAAACAAACAAACAAGAGAAAAATGCACAAAGGTATGTTATACGTCTATAAACATTTCTCTAATTCAAATGATACCTTATTACCGTTTGAAAAGTTGTTATGAACTATACGGGTTCGTCGTACTCATCTCGGGATCACAGGGGCAACGGGCAACGTCCTGTCTCTTCAGGGTTCCACACCCATCTCTCTCTTAAAACCGTTAAACAGCACGCTTCTTCTTCATGCTGCGCATACGCAGACTCTAATTTTGCTTACATACTCTTTCCCAACTGTAATTTTCAATTCCCAACGTCTCAGCGCTACAACACTCGTTCCCATATATTGCTAATCCTCTACATGCCATCATATACAAGATATCCCCTGGAGGAATTGGAATATAATACACATCAATAAATACCCAGCGTTACTGAACGTAAATTACAGCGAGCAATCAATAGTTTAATTAAAGAAGTGCCAAAAATGTATGGACGACGACGATGAACAGTTTCACCAACCTCTTTTCTTAAAGTTGATATGTAAAAACTTTTAAAATAAGCTGTTGTTTAGTTGTGTTAGCACCTCTTCTATACCCACCGCTCACGTCTATAGGCAAAACACTGCAAGTTGGTTCAAAACTCTCTGCAACAGCGCCCTTCTCTATGGACTTGGAAGTAACCTACATTAAGGTTGCAGCGTAACCACCAACCCTTTCGTCATAAAACGAACTCCTCTAACCCCGTAACAGCGTTCGATATCACCGCCAATATAAAATGTATATATGATAACCGAAATCGAGAACAATGTCGTGTCATAGAATGCATAAAACTAGTTTCCAAATTGTAGCGCTTTTTCTCTCTTATTTTGGAAAAAAAGTGTAAATAACTTGATTTGCAAAAGAATCGCAGATACTTTCGATGGATGAGCCAATTAGGAACTAAATGAGATTTATTTACAAAAATTTTCTGTAATTACAATTACGATCCCTACCCCTAATTATTCGTAAACCCAAAATATCCACGAGTATGCTTAGAATTTGTTTATATTTTTGAAACAACACAAAATTACGCAATTGACGACATCCCAACAACCTATGGCCCCGTTCACAAAGTTTTGAAAAGTCCAACATGCCTGATAAACAAGTAACATACATGATTAAGTAGCTGCCTTGAAATATATACTGTCGTAATCTTGAAGGTTAGCATCGCAGTAAAAGAGGGATATTCTGCTCCAACAAAGATCACCCTTTCCCCTCGTAAGGCTTCCAGAGTTATTTCCTAAAAGCAATTTGGGATTTCCGCATAAACTTTGGATATAAATATCACATAGATAGGATCCACCTTAAACGCGTTCTTCTATACGGTTCATAGCATTTGGCTTATATTTCGCAGACTGACATTTTGGTTTTATTACATTGCTGGGAGGTTCACGAAACTCTTTATGAAGATGAAAAAAGCTTCGATCGTGCGCGCGGCGCACCTGACTGACTACAGCTGAATATTTATGCGTTACTATTAGCCTGTCAGATACCGGATCTCTCGTCAACGTCATCGTGCGTAGTTAGCAAAGAGGATGTTGACAGAACCAGGCCAGAAGTTATATGACATTTGATATGACATTTCAGCTCGAGGCGCAAATGGTTAAACATGCTGAGCCCAGTGGCTTTGGTCCTGAAATCTTCCGGTTCGTCTGTGCTGATGCAGTCAACCATTTTAGTTCTTTCTTTTGTTATTCTATTGTTTTAAGGGCTTGTGATGACATTTAACTGCACCCAGTTAAATTACCTTAATTCATTATGTGATGGTAGCTTTTGTTTCAGTTTTATACACTATTTATTTACGACGTTAATGTTATATATAAAATTACATTTCTGACAAGAAGGAAAAAAAATAATAAAAGTATGAACTAAAGGGTACACAATCTCTGTTATTTAGTAACCTATTATTAGTTAATTGAACTCCCAAAATATAATCAACCACAATTATATTGAATTGTTGAATTGCATTTTCCCAGAAATGAAATAAAATTGTACATGATAAAGTTGCACTGGATGAATGTAAGATATACCGGATAATATTTTAAGAATAGAAAAATTTTCTCGCCATTAAACAAAATCCTCTACAATGATGAATTTTAGGTTCCCAAAGGGAAAATAAACACATATGATTATGGCGTTTTTGCCCGAAAATTGCACCTTGTTAATAGAGGTTTCTTACCGGAAACACCGAGGCAGGTTAAGAAGAAAAAAGGAAATAATTATGAAATAAGAATTCAAAGGCCGTAGCTAGTTTCTCATGTGCATACCAGTATGAGAGATATTTCCTATAAGGTTGCCAACACAGAATATTAGTGAGCTTGTAGTTTATCAGCATTTATTAATTAAATTAGCTCTCAAAAGGAACACAGTTAATAAACACCAAAACAGATAATAAAATTAGTATTTTCATAAAAATAAATATTTCTTTAAACTTCCAAGCAATTAAGACAGTATACACTATCAAGTAATTATGAAATCACAAACACAAAAAGCCTAATGCGAATGTCCGTAAATCTCAAAAGTGTGTGAAAGAAACCAACAAATATATATGGGCATAATCTATAAGCAGTTCCAAAACGAAATGTGATTAAAACATTATGTGGTTGCTGATTAACGTAACAAAAAAAAAAAAAAAACAACTATCTATATATACACTTGAAGGTTGTTGTTGATTTGATTTATTTAAGGACGTTCTGTAACATCTCATGTCATTAGCGTCCCATTCTATTCAGGGCGTGGAACGACCGAAAAATTTTGCTCAGAGGCCTCTCTTTCAGGCTTGAGGTTCTTTTTCGAGCCGTAAATGTACGACACGGGACCCACGGCTTTACTTCCCTTCCGAAGGAAGCCATACTTCAGATTGTTACGCCCGAAAAAATTCATCGATCCTGGTCGGGTTTGAATCCGCGATCCTGGGATTAGAAGGCAAGTATGTTTACCACTACACCACCAGGACCGATACAATTGAAGGTGGAAAGTCTCATGCCAGTCACAAAGAAAATTTAAAACATCGCATACAATCTAATGGTAAATTCCATTAATACCACTATGAATTTTTAAGTATAAAGTACCTCTATCGCAGTAAGAAAATAAATCAAAATAAAGCCTCAAAAAGAATAGGCTGTCTAGCAAATAGGAAAGACAATTCTTTACCGTGTGTGAAACTGTTGTGGCGAGAACAACTGAAAAGTCAAACCAGGGCCAAGGCTTAGCTGTCGAGAGCACGCCACTACCTCACGATATGACAGCAACGTTTCCCTAAGGGAATTCAGTACAATTTAAGTGAAGAAAAAAGCAAACATTATAAATTTTCATGTTTCCACAGTACATTTAAACTTTCTTGATTAAGATATATTTTTTATTATAATAAGTAGAATTTTTAAAAAAGGAAAATAAAATTTCAAATACTATTACTGTGCACTTTGAAAGTTTGTTAAATATGGAAAGGAAACAATTTTTGGACCACTGAGTAAATTATGTCATTTATTTTATAGAAGCTTATAATTGTAAATAATTTGTTCATAAATTTGTTTAGTGTTGATATTTTTTCCCATTTTACTTATATTTACGGCAAAAATAGGTGCCTCGTAGTCGACTTCATTTTCTGTGTACTAATGTCACACACATATATTGTCCATTGGCAGTTCTGTAAATGGGTGACCTGCCTATTTTGGTAATCGACATATATACACACACACACACATAAGCACCTTATAAATACTCTATAATAACTTGTATTTAAAGTACATAAATTACTTATATCATAGAATATCAAATTCATCAACCAGTACATATATTTTAATAAAACTAAAGCTTTGTAATATATCATGTTTTTTAAAAATATACTCAAGTTTAATCGACTTAATTTGGGTTCTTTATCATTGCATGATTAGAGAACTTATGTCCAAAATTTCATCCATGTTTTAAGCCTGCAGATGTAAAATATATGGGTTCATCTAATAAATGATACTCATTGAGTCTGATGTTGCATCCATGGGAAACGGTTTTAAAGTGGTAGCAATTCTTGTAAAAAAATATCATTAATATTGTTTGAAAATATATTCAATTTTTAAAATATTGAATTATGTATAAACCTTTTTGTTCCTAAGTCTTAAGCTGTGTATAAACAGCTATTTGTGATGGAAAAAGAAGTAAGTTATATTGAAATCTTAAATTTGAAGTTATTTATTTTTAATAGTGTTTAACGCCCGTTTTTACTACTGAGGCACCACAGGCGGTAAACACAGATGATATATGAGATGAAATGATATATAGGGCAAAGAATTTTTTTTTAAAAGAAGGAAACGTTCCAGGCCTAAGTTTAGGGTATTTTTCCGGCATTTGCCATTCTTGAGAACTGAGGAACCCCCCCCCAAAAAAAATCTCAGTCAGGGAGAACAGTCCTGGCGGAATGCGAACCCCAGACCTCACGCTCACGAGTCCTCGCCTCGACCACCCATGTCGGTCTCTTCGTAATTATGTTAATAATGTTGTTCTTTGACAGCAAACTGCAACTTATCCACGTGCAGCCATCAGAGCGAGAACTGTTTGTTTTTACAAGCGATTGATTGCACGACCTTGGCCTAGCCTCGCTGCATTCAGTTGAGGAAGCTAGCAAGAAATAACTCGGTACAAAGCAGTGTTTATATGAGGATTTATTAGACACTTCAATCCCGAATTGGATTTTTTATATATGCTATGATAACATCAAATCACAATGATTGCATTAGAAGATCGTTCTCCATAATTATTGTGCTTTAAGAAGCCCTTTTCCATTCAGGTGTCACACTTCATGCTTTAATATAACATATTTTTTAAATTAATCTTCTAAACGCTTCTGTCTGCTTCTCAAGAACACCATGAATCTATAGAGTCAGTATTTTTATTGCTAACTTTGACGGATACTTAATCACAAGTATTAATATTATCTTCTAGCTCATTTGGGAAGAGTGATAATATTATTTCTGATCAATTTTACAATTTTTACGCCCCCCGTCCCAACCCTACTCCTTCTAACTCCTCTTCCGGCTGATTTTCTTTTCTACTCACGTATTCCAATCTGTCACACTTTATTAAGGCAATTTATTTATGAAGTTCCTAAGGAGAAAATTGTGTTTTCTCAATGCTGCCGTTTGTTACAGCTTTCCTAACGCTCATTCAAATTTAGGAGTGAGTGATCCACCATGCGCCGTAATATCAGTTTTTTTTTTTTAAAAAAAACGAAGATATGTTCGTAATGTTCCTCTGGAAATTGTGCGCTAAGATTTATGATCTTCGCTTGGCTCTGTAATTAAGAGAAAAACTAATAAATGAGACACTAGCAAACAATATGCTAGTGAAGATTAATGTTTAAATGTTGCATCAAATAAGACCAGATTCACAACGAACGTACAGAATTCAAAGACTTAGATAATACAGCAACGACCAGTAGCGAAGCACGGCGTTTTGTATAGGCTGTCTCTGGCTCTGCATATTACATTTAATCACATGCAATATTAAAAAAAATTAAAGTTTTATGACTCACCATTAATCTATACAAGAGTAGGTCCATAAGTTTCCGGTCTAACCATTTTCTAGGTATGATAAAGAAAAAACTATATTTCACTATTCAATATAGTTACCCTTTATTGCAATACTCTTTTCAAATTTTTGAATTAACATTTCAATCTCCCCACACAAATTTTTTACCAGAAATCTTGTCTGCCAAATGGGTATAAACAGCATCCGTCGCCACACTTAAATTTCCTTCCTCGAAGGTCCTTCTTGTGTTTTCAGAAAGGAAGTAGTCCCTGGGGGCTAGACCTGGACTGTAGGATGGATCAACGATCTCCTTCTAGCCACATTTCTTCACAGTTTCCTTTGCAACAAAAGTTGTATGCACAAGAAGGTGAAGAAGGTGCACACCAACACTCAGCTTTTGTCACCTTTTATGTTTGATGGAAGCACGTAGTCTGTGCAGTAGGCCAGCATAGTGCTGCACATTTACTGTGGTGTTTCTCTTCTTCAAGTCAACGATTCATCCCAGTCCCAAAAAATTGTAATCATGATCTTCTTGGTTGATTGAATGAATTTGGCCTTTAGAGGCGGTGCTTCGCCTAGTTTACTCCACTCCATTGATTCTCTTATGAACAAGGGATCATGGTAGAGGAGCATATTTTCATCTCCTATAACTTGTTGACAGAATTTCTCTCTCTTTGGCACGGCAGAACTCCAAAAATGCCTTACAACAAATAACTCGTTGCTGCTTTTGGACTGAGGAAAGAAGCCTAGGCACCCATGTTGCCTAACCTTATTCATGTTTAAATGCTAATGAACAAATCGAAGGACTGTTGTTTCAGAAAGATCCAACCTTGCTGCTATTTTTGTAATTTTGAGCCGCCTGTTTTCCATAATTTCTCCTTCCACAAGAGTGATGTTTTCAAGAGTGAGCACCTCCAAGGGCCGACCTACACGCTCTTCGTCTTCAATGCTCTCTCGACCCATTCGAAAAAAATTGGTCAATTCTTTTACGGTAAAATATGAGGGGGGATGCTTCCCCATATACACCGTCCAACCGCTATTTAATTTCATTTGGAGTAGTCTTTTTGTGAAGAACTTAATAACAGCTCGATGCTCCATTTTGAGCATGTCACAATCTTCTGCACATAGCCTTTTTTGTGCATCTATATCTGAACAATTGAAAACAGCGGAGAGGAAGTTACAGCTGAAAGTATTTACTTAACATATAAGGTATGACAACATAAGCATTCTGTGAAGGCGATAATTCTTATCGGCGAGGCCGGAAACTTATAAACCTACCCTCGTAGTTCAGTCTTTCTGTCCTTTTTCTGTGCATATGTCTCAATCACTTTTATATGAATTCTTGTCATTTCGCTGTTCTTGATAATTTACGTAGAATTGAAGGGAAATAAATGAAGAATTACCCACCTATCGTACGGTCTCACGTAAAATGAACTACGGCTATATGAGTTTAAGCGTGTGTTATAAAAAAGGCTAACAGTAAACGCTACGTATTGTTAAAATAAGCTATGGACATTTCCAAATTAGCAAAAAAAAATCGAGACAGGCTAATACTGTGTTGTAAATCATATGGTCTGCCTCCTGGTTCATTTGTTAAATTTCAGTTTCTAATCACAGAATAAGGCAGACATAATCAATGGAGTAAGACCAAGGCTAACACTGACGAAAATTTCATTACCTGGCGCTATACTTGCCCAAGACAGATTGAATTTTTGGTATATTATTGGTGATCGACTATCTACGCCACAGACAGTGCACTGGTTTAAATAACGAATTCAATTCTTCAATAATAATTCACAAAAAGCGGCACACTTAATGGACTCATCGCGCCCCGATGATAACGGAAACCTTGGTAAGGACATTTCGAAAGTATGGAAGATCAATATGGTTAAAGTAATTTTTAGTTAAAAACCAAAACTTGGAATAATAATAATAATAATAATAATAATAATAATAATAATAATGGTAATTATATTATAATGATGAAGAAGAAGAAAGGTGGAATTATAAAAATCAAAACAATAACGTTAAAACTATTTTATTGCCAACAGAACTTGCTTACACTCAGTAAACACTGGTAAATTGGTAATTCGTAAAACTAGAACTTTAAATAATAAATAAAACCTAAAGAGAATAAATGTAAAACAGCAATATCAGCACTAGGTTTAGAAGAATAAAAAAATCCTCAATTACTGGCTCTTTTTAAAGTTTACTTGTATGAAGTACAAGGCAGCAGGAAAAGCACTGTTCCAAGATAAAATTATCCCTTCAAGTTCTACTGGCCTACAATTATTACTACATGCATTGAATAATATAATCTAGAACATTCAAACTAGAAAAAGTAATTTATGAATTTTATGGAGAATATTTCCCATGAGATTAACAATATTTGTAAATAATTAACGTATCCAACATTATTTTCATTATCTTATTTAGTCTGTGAAGTATCATGCTCATTATAATTTCTACGGAACTATAAATATAATTATTTAAAGACAAAAGCAACAAAAGTCAAACAACTGGAGCTATAAAACAATGACAATATCAACAGTATATATTTCCATATACCATGCCCTCATTCCGCTACGCAATCGGAATTTGTATGCATTAGTGGAAATCGGTTGACCTTCAGTAAATGCGCGATTACCGCTAAGATTGGAGTTTAAGTTCCGCTGACACTCGTGTTTATCTAGCCAATTGTTAGTTACATTTCTGTAGAAGGTGCCTATTAGAACTTCTACTATGTATTGTGGAGTATGCCGAGAAAGAAATATGCACTAGAATAAATAATATTTATTTATGAATGTTATGTGCTAAAAAATGGTACAATTTTTGTAGTAGAGAATTTTTACTAAATGTCCATCGGGAAGTGCAATTATCAGAATAGTGAACAAAGTTCGAAAACACGGCATTTTCACTGACAAGATGCCGAAACCAAAAATCCGAAGAAGCTTTATGCAATAGGCTATCGATTAGAAACTTCCTTTCGAAAAACTTTTAGCACGATTAGTCCCGCAACAGTCGACCAGTGGACAGTGCGTATAAAACCACTCAGCCTAAACATCTTCATCCATATAAAATGCTGCTATACCTGCAGGCTGGCGCTGAAAAATTATCCGAGAGGAAAGTTATTGTTCGGGAGATTGAACTAGGCGAGTGTCTTAAATTTTTTCCCCCCAAAAGGTTTCAGGCATATCTCACAACGGAGGGCAGGCACTTGAAGCATCCACTATAATAGTAAGTGCAATAGTAATTATATTTTTAATAGTGACGCCCGTTTTTACTACCTCCCCAGACCTCCCGCTCACGAGTCCCGTAATTATTATTTATTGTTCTGGCTATGAAATCCGACCGCGCGACACAATTTGCTTCGGCAGGGTGCAAGGACGTTACGCAGTAACTTTCCGTTGAGAATATCAATTTCTGATTGCGTAGCGAAATGAGGACCTTGTACATGGACACTGAAAAAAAGCCAAACGAAGAATTTAAGTAGCTTATATGAGATTTCTACGTAGCTATCAAACAAGATAAGCATATTATAACTGAAATTTGTAATATTATTAAAAAATAACGGAATATTCCTACAGACACAATTGATAGCAACGTTTACAAAGAATGGAAGGTACAAAAATCCCAAAACATATCTGGCAGTAAAGCATAAGTTACAAATGATAGAAAGAACTCCTTGAAACCGGAGCGAAACATTAAAGGGTCAGATCCGGCTGTTGATGAATTACGATTAGGTAATAATCTTTGATGTATACATAATATTGATTTTTATAAATATAAAATGAAATTACACAAGATTATAATACAGGTCTCGTCGTTTAAATATTAGTGTCCGCTTAAAAGTATACTTTTAATGGATATATTGTTCTTTGCTAAAGTTATCTTCTGCTTTTCATTTTGTATACAGTAAGTGTTGTTTCCATGAATATGGATATCAACTTGATTATAATCGATTTGGCAGTCAAAGCTATAGCGACTGTATAAGGAAGCTCTGTCTTTCGCGCAGTGAAAATATAAGTATAATGAAACTACAGAACAAACAGCGTAAATAGCAAACAAACAAACAAATTGTAGCATTGGGATGTTAACTGTGGCGTCATAAAATGGACTGTAATAAAATATTCAAAATATAGCATACTTATTTGCAATATATTTTGTGTTAACTCCTGTTTGTGATTATTATATAACTCTATTGAAATTCAGATTTAAACAAAATAAATACATGGTTCTATGTATATATGTAACATATGACAAAATGCATTTGTTTTAACTTCTGTTAATCTATTAATTGAATTAAAAATATTTACTTCAGAGCAAATTGCATATTTTAATTGCTATAGTCATACTATTTTATGTTTGTAGTACAATTGATTTTTAAAGCGCAGTTCGCAGGTTGAAAGCAAGTAATGTAAATTAGTATGCAAAGTCTAGACACATGTCGAAATTCCAAAAATATATAATGAATTCTAAATATTCAGTATCTGAGGAGCGGTTATGTTGGTGTCGTAGTTGACAATGGTACAACGTAATACAGTGAGGTTATTTGAGTTATGGACCGGCAGATCACGGATGCGTACTGGATGATGCCAGTCATCAAAGCCGCATAATCTTTTGCAGGTAGGGGCTTGTAGTTATTTTGAGTTAGGCTTTGTTATAGAATGTTGTGCGTTCGAATGTTACTCGGTGCTTTCATTGAAAGTAAATTGTGTGCTAAGTATTTATTAGTTGTGTTACTGCATGAACGGACTTATAGGTACAATACTGCTGAAAGCGGATTCTTGCAGAAAAGTGGTAAGTTGATTCGCAAAAAGATTCTGGCAATCGTATTCCATATAGAAAAGCTGTTCGCCAATTCGTTATAAAGTTAGGAGAAAGTGGATAACTGAAAGCCAAGATCCATGATCTTGTTGAAGAAAAGTTGGATGAAATACAGGAATTTGTTTTTCAGATGACGGCAATGTAATGCCTCTCAGGGGCATTATTTTCACCATCTCTTATAATAGGCCAATGCTTATTGTAGTCATTTTTAATTACAGAGGCATGTGTTTTATTCAATTATAAATACTCAAAGAACACGCTAACTTTACGCGCGGTGACTTCATCTCCATTTTTCCGGTTGCGGCGACTGCATTTTCTCAGTAAACAGCGGCGCTCAGGCGGCCCTTAAATCAAATAACCTCAGTGTATGTGCAAATATGTCTCTTGTGGTCTAAGATGCATTTAGGAAACACATTATAATGATTGTCGCACATTTTTGCAATAAAGTTGTTCTATTGTATGTGTCTGATTAATAGAGTGTATAGTAAACAAAAGGGATGGGACTGTATACGTATTTTCGTTGTTCATCATAAACGGGAACCTTCAAAATAAATTAACTAAATTGATATTAACATGGCTTTTATTATATTTATTATAGTCCACAAAATATAGAAATTCCATATTTTATATATTTCAGAGATTAACATAAAAAAGAAAAAGGGTACACTTGATAACAGCTGTTGTACATATCTACACAAGAATTTAATGAACGTGATATGGTTTCCATTCAACTCACCGTCTATGGGGAAATACCAAATGATGCCTGTTCGGATTAAACATGTCAGAGAATTTGCTAAATCCCTTTCTAATAACAGCGCTTGGATATCAAACGAGAAGTGACATGGAAAATGAAATAACAATTCATAAACAAAGCAAACATTGTTCCTCTTTGGGGAGTAGAACTTCAAAATTATAATTATTTTAATACACCTTAAGTGTGAGTTAGCAAGCGGGCAGAAAGAGGTTGTATTAGGTCATTTTTGTTCTACTTGAAAATTCATGAAGAAAACGTCAAATTAAGATGTAAAAGTAAAAGATGATGCGTTTATAGAAAATAAAACCAGAAAGTATGTTTACAAATTATTTAGAAATTTAATCGCCTTATCTTTCTCATTAGATAGAGGCAATTTTATGTAGTAACTCTTTAAAATGTGTATTTAATACAATAAGAAACGAAAGTTTTTATCAAAATGCTATAATTATGAAATATTACGTAGTAAATCTTTAAAATGGGTATTTAATGCAATAAGAAACGAATGTTTTTATCAAAATGCTGAAATTATGAAATTTTAAGTGGTCAAAAATTAAAACATTATTTATGTACTGAAATATTTGTCAAAATGTTAGTAATATTTCCATATATTTGCTGTGAATGACTCAGTGATTATAAGTTGTTTATCTTCATGCAAACAAAATATTTATTTAAATAAGTACCGCTTTCTAATTGTAAGTGTATAATAGAAATAAATTTATAGGTACTCACCAATATGGCTTAATATTAACAGCTAGCAGTTTCCTCAGAATTCACAGAATAACCGAAGTATTT